>JARHVA010004343.1:62500-132500 GCA_037957365.1 Torreya grandis | reverse complement strand
TAGTTAGGCCTTTTATTTCATATTATATTAGACTATTTGACACTAAATCAACATTTATCTAGCTTTAACATACTACATCTTCCCTCTAGTATGTAGTTGACCCATTTTAGCAAATTGTATTGGCCACCTAGTATAAATTACATCAACTAGAGGGTATTGTGTCAACCATATTCCTATTTTAAACTATATCAGCCTACTAATACATAGACATCCATCTTCAATGATACTATATCAACCCACTTCTATGCAATCAACACTTATTTTTCTCTCACCTTATGAATTGAGTTGACATGATCAACTTTATTCTCTATTTACAATGAATTTTTGACCATTTACAATAAATGCCTTATGATTTATTAGTCTAATATTTACCTACCTAGTACCCCATTCTACCCCTAGTCTACCAAAAAATTTCCTAAGGTTAGTTTTGGTGTCTAGATTTTGTTTACAATTCAAATTTATATATTTGTCCTAATTTCAATTAAAAAAATTTCAAAAAAATTAAAATTAATCACTTATTACCTCTATTACCCCTGTTGTGATCACTATTTGTTGGGTGAATATTTTATCACCAACTAACTGATGGGTAAAATAGGTTGTTTCAACCATAGCATAGGGAGATTTATCAGCCAAATGTGTAGGTCAACCACATCAAAAGGGGACAAATCTCTCCTCTCATCAAGGGGAGGTTCCCTATAACTATGAGGTACTAAAATATATTAATATACTATAAATAAGCTGAAAATAACACTCAAGGTTGGATGACACCATCCATCTCTCTTTTTTAGAGATGATATTCATAGACATAGGAGAATTTTGGTGAAAAAACTGAAGGCACTTCTCTTCTTTCAAAATTGGTCTGCAGTAGACAACATGAATTCTTTCTAGTAGTGATAAGTAAATGTAACATCATGCAATAACCAGTAGAATGAGGTGTAACACAAAGTCTCCACCTCAACTTCCAAAGAGTGAAACACGAAGGAAAATGGGGGAATAATGTCATCCCAAGATCCTTTACATAGAAACAAACTAAAAACACACACACTAAAGACAATTGTTGTAGCTCAAAGTCTTCCCATAGTTGGCTTCAAGACACCTTCCAAGTTACTTCCACTAGTTTTGCTTATTTAATTAAATAGACAAGAATGCATTCAAAAAATAGACATAAGAACAATTTCCTCAACAACACAAGCTATTCTAGCACAAAGTCTGAAAAGTCACTTGCTTTCTCATTCAAATAACGAAATATGATTAACAATCTGAGCTCAAAGTCTTAGTAATGCCTTTCAATTTGGGTAGGGTTTTTCTTTTGATAACAAAAAGATATCCCTTGCACAAAATAAGATACTACAATATATAGCACTCCAAAAAAGACTTGGGCACTTTGTTTCATGGAATGGCCCATGCTACATTCAATGCCTTAAATGCATTTTCAGCTATGTGAAGGGGCCATGCTAGAATAGGGCATTGGCCTTAACTTTGGTGCACAGAATCATCTCGAATGTCTTTTCCTCAGCATGGGTCATCTAGTCTATTTCTATATATGTACACGACTATCCACTCACTTTTATTCAAAGGGAGAAAAATAGGCTACACCTTTGAATGTTTACGTGCTCAGATGTCTACTTGGTGGACTATTCCAACTACTGCAATAACTCCCCTATAGATATTCCAATATCTTCTATAGCTTTCCCTCTTTCCTATTGCAATTTGAGATCTCAGGCCATCTTCTTACCTTCATCAAGTTCTTTTGACTTCTTTCTTTAGCTATTCACTGAGTTTTGTCTTCAGATTCTGTGCCATATTTGAAAATAAATAGGCATTTTATTACCTTGAATTTGATGTCCCTGGAGATGTCATTGACCACTTGGTCTCTTGAACCATGTTGAACCTTGAACCTTTGAAGTGCATTGGTTCAATGGTTTAATGGTTTAGATGGTCCATTTTGGCTCCTTGGTTCAATCAGCTCCTTGGTTTAATCAACTCCTTGGTTTAATTGGCTGAACCATTTCTTCAAACTTGTCTCTAGAATCTTCTACTTCCTTCCTTTACTTGAAGCTTTCCTTCAAACTTTGAAATTCCTTGAACCTTTGAAATTTGAACCATTTTGGTTCAAAGTTCAATGGTTCATTCTCTTTCTCAGAATCCTTTGGTCCTTCAAATTTTCTAGATCCTTTTCTTTTCTATTGAACTCATTGAACCTTTAAACTTTGAACCATTTTGGTTCAAGGTTCAATTGGTTCAACCTTTCTTTCTTAGCTCTTCGAATCCTTTGTTCTTCTAAGTCTCTTGAACTTTATTAAACTCATTGAAACTTTGAAGTTTGAACTCTTTTGGTTCAAGGTTTAATGGTTCAATGGTTCAGTCTTTTGTTCTTTGAAGTCTTCTTTTCTTTAAGTCCTTTGAAGCCATTAAACTTTTTGAAGCTGTTGAAATTTGAACTTGTCGAAGCACTTAACTCTTTAAGTCTGCCAATGTCATTGAACCTTTCAACTCATTAAAACTTTAAAATTTTGAAGGTGGGGTTCAATGGTTCAATTATTCAATCTTTTGTTTGAAGCCCACCAATAAGTCTTTTGATTGAACTTTGGCGTTGAACCAGCCTTGAAATGCCTAAGTGTTGGGAACTTGTTTCTTTGTGAGAGCTCACCTGTTGAAGTTGTTGAACCTGTGAGTCCCTTAGCTAAAAAAGCTTAAATAATTGAAGAATTTGAGTGCTCAGAACATTTTTTGAGAAAGGAATAGAGAATTTTGGCCTAAAAGACAAAATAGTTGATATGTTGTCCCCAAAAATGAGTGACAGATTTTGAGAACAACAACTGGCTCTAATTGGGGAACTTCCATCGTTTGTAAAAATAATCAAAAGGAGTAGAATATAGAATCTCCAGTGCCTTTAAGTATGGCATTGGGATATAGAGTCATGCTACCCAAAAAGAAAGGCACCAAAAAGAAATGAAAATGAACAACACAAAATAGAACTAAAGACTATACAAATATATAAATGTACAACCAAACTTATCTGATACTTTAAGACTTGTGCTTCAGATGCTACCCACTGTGAGGCAATAAAAATGGTGTGCCATTTTGATACTTCAACAAGAAACTATTTTCACCAGAGCTGATGAATAGAAAATGGGCCTCTCCATAGGGAATCAAATTTTCCATGCATTCCCTATGGTTCTCTTCTCTTGCCCCATAACAGAACGTGATATCCAATCTAGAAATCATGGGTTTTTTCTTTCTACTCGAAGAGCTTCTTCACCAAAATTTGATGTGCAGCGATTCAGTCTACCACCATAGTTTTTTTCTCATCCAATTCAGTCAATAACATGATCCTTTTGTTGATGAAGCTTTCATATGTGTGATCTTTGACCACCTTAGCCAATTTTAGTGCTGGCAATTCCAAGGTGATTGGTATGTCTACATTGAGAGCATACAAAATTTGGAATGGTGACATACCTATCACCCTCTTGGGTGTAATTATATCTACCCATAAAGCATCAACAAATGTTTTATGCTATGTTTGTTGGTTGTCATCCACCAGCTTCCTGATGATGGTCACCAAGTTCTTATTGCTCGATTTTTCTTGACCATTCCCTTGTGGAAAATAATCAAAGGAGTGGAAGAGGGTAATCCCATTATAAAAATAGAACTAATTAATATCATAGGAAGAGAAATAGGATGCATTATCTGTCAGAATCTTGGTTGGGACCCCAAACCTGGAAATGATGTTTTCCTTAAGGAAATTGCATACTACTTCTGAAGTAGCATGCTTGGCTGGAATAGCTTCCACCCATTTGGTGAAGTAATCTATGGCTATGAGGACATAATCATGTCTACCACTTGAAGATGGGTTTACAACACCAATGAAATTGATTCCCCATTGCTGAAATGGCTCTTCTATTACCACTGGCTTAAGAGGTAAAGTAGCTAACTTAGGTCTTCCAATGAACTGTTGGCACAGTTCACATCTTTGTACCCATTTATATGCATCTTAAAATAGAGTAGGCTAGTAATATCTAGCTCATAGAATCTTATGGGTAGTTACAGGCACAAAAAAAGTCCTCCATAGGATAGATTATGGAAAGACTCCAAAAGTTAGTTCTGTTGCTCTTTATCCACACAGCAAAAGAACACTCCATCGAGGTTCCTCTTGTACAGGCCATTGTCCCATAAGACAAAATTGACAACCTTTAACTTGAAAATCATATTTTATTTATGAGATAGGTGAGCAAGACACTCACCATAAGTAAGGAAATGAGCAATACTCAAATACCACTCATTTGTGGTGAAGACAAAGAGGACTATTAGTGTGTCTTCAATTTATGCTTTTTCAAGCCCTGTTTCTTCTAGTATATTATCAGCAATCAGTTGGCAGAGACCCCTTCCCCACACAAGCTTCATTGGTTTGATAAAAAGATAAAAATCCTAGATTTTATCAACACAATTACCACTTTTGGTTCCAAAATCTTGCTGAGTTAATATGGATTTGACTGTGATATCAAGAACTAGGGCAATAATGTGTGAATTTAGGATGTAAAAATGGAAGTGCTTTACTACCTTTACCACTGCATAAGCATGCTTCTCCAAATTTAAATATTTTAGTTCATGAGCTTTGAGAGGATAGATCATGAAGGATATGGGAGATTCAACACCTTCTTTGTTCTGTTGAAGCAAAATTATTGAAAATGTGTGCTCAGAAGCATAACAGTACATTGTGAAATCTTTGGTATAATCTAGACAAAATAGAATTGGGGCATGGGTGATAGCTATCTTGATGTCTAAAAATGTCAATTTGCCTTCTTCAGTCTAGCTAAAAGTGGCCTTTCCCTTCATCATGTTGACAATGTGGCGAGTCTTCTCAATGAACTCAAGAATGAACCTTCATAAAAAATTCACCTTTTTAAAGAAAGAGTGAACTGAAGTCTTACTTGTGGGTAGAGTAAGCTCTCAGATGGATTTTTGAGTCAATATTTATGCCTTCTTGGGATACAATGTGTCTGAGAAGTTTCCCTTTTGTTACCTCAAAATTATACTTCTTGGGATTTAGAGAAATGATATTCTGGCGACATCATTCCAACACTTGTTAAAAATTGTGCACATGATTAGGACGATGATCAAAAAAGACTATTAAATAATAAAGGTACACCACAATGAACTTACCTATTTCATATTTGAAAGTAAGGTCAATTACTCTCTAAGAAGTAGCGCTAGCATTTATCATGCCAAATGGCATTCTTCGATACGCAAAGGTGCCCCAAGGTGTGGTGAAGGTAGTCTTCTATTGGCCTGCTTCATCAACTTCCACTTGATTGTACCCCAATAATCCATCTAACATTGATAACATCTCTAAACTAGTCATCATCTAAAGGACTTTATCCATGATAGGCAGAGGGTAATTATCCTTTAGGGAGGACTGATTCAAATTCCTAAAATCCATGCAGAGGCAAATTTTGCCATTCTTTTTTCTCACAAGAACTATGTTTGCAATCCATGTGGAATGATGGATTGGGAAAATTATTCTAGCATTTAGCATTTTCTATATTTTAGATAGAATAGTACCTGATATCTTTGGATTATACTACCAGGATTTCTTCTTGTACGGCACTGAATCACTCTTGAGAGGAATTTCATGGCAAATTTCTTCAAGCTTGAGTGACTTCAAATCATCATAGGAGTACGCCAAAACATCCATGTAATGGTGAAACAGGGCAGTAAATTTGAGCTTCTCCTCAAGAGTGCAACACTTTCCAATGTTAACCATCTTGGGATTTTCCTTAGTACCCAAATTTATTTTATCAAACTCCTGGGAGGAGCTTAAATCCATTTGTTGGTGTTTAATGAACATGTCATGCTTGTCAAATAGTTTCTCAATGGAAATCAATCCTTTGGGAATTTTATTCCCTTTTAGTTGTAGAAATTCTTCACCTGTGTCTAAACTTGTTTTAGGGGTTGATTCAAGTTTTTGAAGCTCACTGCCTTCAAAGTGAAGCTGTTCAAAGCTATTTTTTGTTCTAAAAAAGTGATGATTTGGTTGTTGCCATTGAACACTTGCTAATGATTGGAATTATCAAGCACACTTGGTCAAAATACCAGTTCATTAGTGTACCTATCTCCCTTAAAATTTAGGTCAGGAACCAAAAGAGTTGCAAAAATAGCTAATGCATCAGCTCAGTCATTGAATTCCTTGGGTACTACAGAGATACTGAAAGCATCAAAGCTTTCAATTTAATCCCAAACTAGATTGCGGTAATGGTGTAATATCTCATTTTTGGTTTGGTATAAATTCTTGACTTGGCAAACCACCAGCTCAGCATCTCCTTTGGCGTGAAGGAGTTTGACACCCCTATCTTGAGCAGCCTTTAATTTGAGCAGCAATGATTCATATTTAGCAGTATTATTAGTGTTGCTAAACTACAATTTATAAGAATAGGGGAAAATATCTCCTTGAGGAGATATCAACACAATCCCAGCTCCTAAGCGAGTAGAAGAACAACTACCATCAAATTTGAGAATCTACACATTATCAAAAACTAACCTTTTCGTAGATTTTTCTTCATTTAGAGGGGAGGATTCCTCTGGGCTTGCACTACGCTTTATTAAGTCTTCTATTGTTTTGTCTATACCAATTTTTAGATTGTCATATTCATAAGTTTCATCAAATTTGGATAGGAACATCCTCTATAGTCAAGAAGTAATTACCCATGCTTGAAGACTTGAATAGAATTTGAGATTTAGGCATTGATGTTTGAATGACAACATATTTTGCCTCCTTCTCAAGGAGCAATCTCTGCATGATGCCTTTGACCAGGATCCTTGCTTCATATAGGTCCATACTTAACTCACCGCCAACATCCTTGAAAGAATTTCACCCAAGAAGAATGTCATATGAGGCTAGGATGTTGGCCACCAGGACTGTCATCTTAATTCTCTTGTCTAGGAATTCTGCAAATACAAATTGGACATCCTTGATTTGTCCTAGTAGTGTCACATGTTTGTTCTCCATGGAGAAAAATCTCCCAAAGTTCTTGGTTAGTGTGAGTCCAAAAGATTCTACCACTTTGGTAGGTATGACATTGTTAAACACATCTGATTCTATGATATAATTATTCAGCTAGTGTCCATTTATCAGTAGGGAGACATAAAATGTTTCTATCCTCTGAGGAGCAATAGGAGGAGTAATGACAAGGTTATTTTGGGTGGATGTGGGAGTCACCTTTGGAACATCTGGTCCTATAGGAATAATTTTATTTTTTACACAATAAACCGACTTATCCAACTGTTTAGAGTTGGATTTTAGGAATTCAAATTTAGACATTTGAATTTTAGTTTTCTTGACATGGTTGATTATATCAAATGTCTAAAATAAATTATGAATAGGGGAAGGTAGTTCATCTTTTTAGTGTTTAGGAGGGGGTACTGATTTATGAAATTAAAGTTGAAGGTGAAGGCATACTTAAGGTACTTACTTTTTTAGGGATCATCAGGTCCTTTGATTGAAAAAGCAGAGTGGTTCCCCACTTAGAAATTGAAATTATTGGTTGAGGTCACTCCTCTAGTTTTTACTTATCAGCTTACTGGGCTGACTGGTTCTAGGACTGGGTGAATACAATGTATGACCCATCAAAAGCTTCACTTTTAATTCTGGGTTCATCTTGGTAATTTAGGAAACTTATGTTTGAATTGTGAGATAATTCTTCTTCTCCCTCTTTGAAGAGATTAACATCATCTTCTTGGTTCAATTCAGGCTGGAGAGAGAAACTAGATTCTATTTCAAGTTATCCAACTACTGAATTGGTTAGAGGTGCTTCAATGGTAAGTTTCCCCTATGGGGGAGGAAGATGATTTAACTACCCTTGATTCCTGGCAACATTTCCTTAGTATGACTAATTCAAAAAATTCCTCCTTGGTATATCTTAGTATGAAGGAGGAGTAGACATTCCTTGCACCATTTGCTTTCTAAGAGCTAGCAACTCATTTTCCAGCTTCTATACCATAGGATCAGTGGTGCCTATAGATGGATATTCATAGGATGAAGAAGATTTACCTCTATTAGGATCTCTCCTTATCTTCCTTGCCAAGATGAGATTATCTTCCACCTCAGTAGCCAAATCCTATGCTATAGTAAGGTCTATGTGACCATCATGTCCCAACAAGAAACTCACTTCAGGAAGCTGAGAGTTGATGAAGAAGCATTTAATATTCTCAGATGTTGGCTAAGAAATGGTAGGAATCCTATTCTTTAGCTTGTCAAACTTAGCTATGAAGTCCCTCATAGGTTCATGAGGTTTTTTCTTCATTTATGTGAGCTAGGCTAGTAGGGCATGTGCATTTTCTATAGGCTTAAACTTGGCTTCAAATTTGGATTTGAGGGTGTTCCAATTAGTCACAGTTTGTGCTTGTAAATGATAAAACTAGTCTACAATAGTGCCTTGTAATGTTTCCACAAATAACTTGACTGCTACATCCTCATACTCCATGCCTATCACACCACAGGCTATATTGAAAGCTGCAATATGTTCATTAGGATGAACTCTCCCATCACCAAAGAATTTGGGGAAATTCTTCCTTGAACTATGAGGTAGCTCATGTAGAGGTGGATTTAGATTGAGTGGACCAAAAGAGTTATCCTAAGGGCCTAGAACTACCATGATTTGACTACTGAAGGGAGGGATAACAAATTTTTGAGGGGTATGTATTAACAAAGATTTGCTAATAGCAAAAATGGATGCTTTTCCTAGTAATGGAGACCTAAGTTTGTTAGGAGAAAAACTCCTAGTTCACTGAAGGTGAGATGGTGAAGGGAAAGGATCAAAATCACTTTGCTGTGCCAACTTGAATACAGGGTCAACAATACCTTTATATCTCTAGCTTCACGTATACTGTGGATTTTCTAGATTGTAAAGTAAAAATGGAAAAGAATTGACACTGCTTCAATCTGAAGCTTGAGGCTTCAAAATGTGCGTTCTTCCCTAGTGGAGTCACCAAAAACTATTGGGTGAATATTTTGTCACTAGCTAACTGATGGGCAAAATAGGTTGTTTCAACCATATCATAGGGATATTTATCAGCCAAATGTGTAGGTCAACCACATCAAAAGGGGACAAATCTCTCCTCTCATCAAGGGGAGGTTCCCTATAACTATGAGGTACTAAGATATATTAATATACTATAAATAAGCTAAAAATAACACTCAGAGTAGGATAACACCATCCATCTCTCTTTTTTTAGAGATGATATTCATAGACATAGGAGAATTCTAGTGAAAACACTGAAGGCACTTCTCTTCTTTTAGAAGTGGTCTGCAGTAGACAACATGAATTCTTTCTGGTAGTGATAAGTAAATGTAATAGGGCACAATAACTAGTAGAATGAGGTGTAGCACAAAGTATCCACCTCAACTACTAAAGAGTGAAACATGAAGGACAATGGGGGCACAAAGTCGTCCCAAGATCCTTTACATAGAAACAAACTAAAAACACACACAATAAAGACAATTGTGGCAGCTCAAAGTCTTCCCATAGTTGGCTTTAGGACACCTTCTAGGTTACTTCCACTAGTTCTACTTATTTAATTAAATGGACAAGAATGCATTCAGGAAAAAGACATAAGAACAATTTTCTCAACAACACAAGCTATTCTAGCACAAACTTTGAAAAGTCGCTTTTTCATTCAAATAATGAAATATGATTAACAATCTGATCTCAACGTCTTAGTAATGCCTTTCAATTTGGGCAAAGTTTTGCTTCTAATAACAAAAATATCTCCCTTGCACAAAATAAGAGATTACAATATATAACACTCCAAGAAAGACTTGGGCACTTTGTTTCATGGAATGGCCCATGCCGCATTCAATGCCTTGAATGCATTTTTAGTTCTGTGAAGGGGCCATGCTGGAACAGGGCATCAGCCTTAACTTTGGTGTACATAATCATCTCAACTATCTTCTCCTTAGCATGGGTTATCTAATCTATTTCTATATATGTACGTGGCTATCCACTTTCTTTTATTCAAAGGGAGAAAAAGAGGCCATGCCTTTGAATGTTTGAGCACTCAGATGTCTACTTGGTTGACTATTCCACCTACTAGAATAACTCCCCTATAGATATTTTAATATCTCATGTAGCTTTCCCTCTTTCCTATTATAATTTGAGCTCTCAAGCCATATTCTTACATTCAACAGGCTCTTTCAACTTCTTTCTTCAGTTGTTCATATAGTTTTGACTTCAGATTCCATTCCATATTTGAAAATAAATGGGCATTTTATTACCTTGAATTTGACATCCACATGGACGTCATTAGTCACTTGGTCGATTGAACCACATTAAACCTTGAACCTTTGAAGTGCATTAGTTCAATGGTTCAATGGTTTGGATGGTCCATTTTGGCTCCTTAGTTTAATCCGCTCCTTGGTTCAATTAGGTCCTTGGTTTAATTAGCTCCTTGGTTCAATCGACTGAACCATTTCTTCAAACTTGTCTCTGGAATCTTCGGCTTCCTTCCTTTGCTCGAAGCTTCATTTTGAACTTTGAAATTCCTTAAACCTTTGAACCTTTGAACTTTGAACCATTTTGGTTAAAATTTTAATGGTTCATTCTATTTCTTAGAATCCTTTGGTCCTTCGAAGTTTCTGGATCCTTTTCTTTTCTATTGAACTTGTTGAACCTTTAAACTTTGAACCATTTTGGTTCAAGGTTAGATCTTTTGTTCTTCTAAGTTTCTTGAACTTTATTGAACTCATTGAACCTTTTAACTTTGAACTCTTTTGGTTCAAGGTTTAATGGTTTAATGGTTCAATCTTTTGTCCTTTGAAGTCTTCTTTTCTTTAAGTCCTTTGAAGCCGTTGAACTTTCTGAAGCAGTTGAACTTTGAACTTGCTGAAGCACTTAACTCTTTAAGTCTATCAATGCCATTAAACCTTTGAACCTTTGAAGGTGAGGTTCAATGGTTCAATCTTTTGTTTGAAGCCCGCTGATAAGTCTTTTGATTGAACTTCAGCATTGAACTAGCCTTGAAATGCTTAAGTGTTGGGAACTTTTTTCTTTGTGAGAGCTCGCCTATTGAAGTTGTTGAACCTGCGAGTCCCTTAGCTGAAAAAGTTTGAATAATTGAAAAATTGGAGCACTCAAAACATTTTTTGAGAAGGGAAGAGATAATTTTGGCCTGCAAGACCAAAATAGTTGATATGTTGTCCCCAAAAATGAGTGATGGATTTTGGGAACAACACTATTAATCCTCCATATCATAGTTATCATATCTTCACCATAGTATCTCTCTATGATCAAAATGAGTCTCTCAAAGCACTATTTTCTCATTATAGCAAAAATAGCAAATGAATTGATTTTCACCCTATTTATATTTATTATTCAAAATTATTTACCTATCAAATATTTATAAATAGATTCTAGTTTTAAACCATATCTATGTTTCTACTTGTTATTTTTATAAACTATAATATGTTATGGAATCCTAACATTGTAGAGAATTATTTCACATATTACATGTATATTTTTAAAAAAAAAAATTATTAGTTTTTGTTAATTTCTATAGGTTCACCAAATGTTCCCTACATTAGACATATTAACATTTCTTTTACTTCATTCTCTATATATAACACTAAGGTAAGTAAAGGTATGTATTTTTCAATTCTATCCTTTCATTTATATTATTCTCTTCTTACTACAATTTATTCATCTTCAGTATTGTGTGTTGTTATTTTCTTTTCCTGAAGCACCAACCCATTTTGCATGTAAATCACATGTGATGACATTTAAATTGGGCATATGTTTACACATAAAATTTTGAATCTTTATCAATTACTAATGTTATATTTCTTATATAAACCTATCAAGTCTTAATTTCTTTGATAACAAGCCTTAAAGGGTGCACCATGAAAGGGGTGGGTAAACCATTGGTGCTTTGCAAGATTATTGTCCCCTATACCACCACTTGCTATCTACATAACCATCTCCTATATAGTTCCTTAAGATTTGCCTCCTATTTTACACACTCCTTTAAGTAATTCAATACCTTTCTTATCCCCTACCTAATCCTAAAACCATTTTTGATAATTATCAAATAATGTCAGCCTGGGACCACCTTGTATTCTAATTTATATTTGTATGCTATGGTTATAAGTTGGCCTTGGCCAACCTAGATTGGGACCTAAATTATTTTTTAAAATTGATGATATAAATAAAAATTGGGCTAACCCTTTAATATAAAATTTTAGAATGGTTTAGGATTAGATTCAACTATATATACACATCCATTTCTATTATTTAGAGAGTAATAGAAGAAAAATAATATTATATTATGCATATGCTTATCCACCATTATAATTGAGGAGCATTTCTTACAGTTTCAATACTTTCTTTAGAGATATGGATCTTGTATTATGGATAATTCTTTTAGATACATAGAGATTTTGTGTAGCCTAAAGATGACTTATCCCTATTATCCTTACATACCACAACAACCTCTTGTGAAGCACCTTGGCCAAGGGAGAAATTGAGGCTCGATGGGTTTGTGTTCAAAGGCAATTATTCCTAAATTCATGGCTCCTTTGTTAAATTATATAGATTTTCATTTGTACATATTTCCCATACATTAGGAGTTACTATACATTGAATTGAGTATAGATCTTCTATTCATGTTTAATTTTTATGTTTATTACCCCCACTTTGTTCCACAAGTTTTGGTGAACACTAAATTATACTTTACTTTTGGAAAACAACAATCTACTGAGAGGGGGGTGAATCAATAGATTGAATAAATTAGTCCCTTTTAATCCATTTAATATAGATTAAAATATATATGCAGAGATCACACACACAATATGCATAACACTAGATATATCATGGAAAACCCAATATGGGAAAAACCACCATGAGAATAGTTTCTAGAATATAATATTCTAATCCAAATTCATAATCAAAAACCTCATTGGTTATGATATTTAAGGGAACTAACCCTAGGGAGACACCAATACCCTAATTTAAGAACACCTATTCTAAAGAAGCACTGACTCCCTAATTGAGAAAAAAATTAGCTTATCTGATGGCATACACCAATAAAATATATATTTAAAGTATGGAGTTATAAATTTGAATTTAAATTTTGATTCATAAATGAATCCAATTCAATTATTTGTTATAGGTCTGGTCTGTAACTGCTCATGTTCTGCACATCTCTCTTATCTTCTCTTCCTCTCTCTCTCTCAATTCAACTCTACTCATCAACAATAGCAATAGCTCCAATATATTTTAATGTATCTTAAATGACACATATTTATATATAATCATTTGATCTAGGGTTCCATATCTTCTCTATGTTCACACTTTTTTACTAGCACATCACTCTAATTCTAGACTTAGTTCATATTTCTTTAATAACAATTTTCCCACATTTTGAACTCATGCTCCACCAGAGTGATTCTTGGTCTCTATTTTATTCTTTTTAGGAATTAGATGTTTAATTCCTAAGTAAATAAAGGTATAAGAAAATATAAATTAGTAACTAATGTGTCTAAATTATCCTACTAATTTATGTTAATAGGTATATATTTTACCTTTTCTAAAAATAGTAAGTGTAAATAAATCAAAATTAGCTTATTCTGGGATAAAATGGATGATGCAAGGTCTAGAAATGGATGTGCAGGGATGTCAGACTATCATAAATAAAAAATATAATTCTATTTCTAGATTAGATAAGAGAGACAAACTCAAGAAACCCTACTACTTGCTGCTATAGTCCACTTTCTAGTGTTATTATCCACTTTTGACATTGTTGTCCTAGTGGTTTGGCTTTTATGGGTTCTACTGGGTAGGCCTGTGACACCTTGGTAGTGAAATATTGAATCTTGGGTCTTTACAGAGCTCACTATATGTCTAATTCAATCTTCAAAATCCTTAATAAGTCCTATTACTTGAACTTGAGTAGAAAACATGGGAGAGAGAGGAGGGGTTAGTGTGTAAAGGATATGTTGGATTCACTCCACACCCCATGTGTGGGTATGTTGCCTACATACCAGTACTCTAAATATGGATCAAGATAATGTAGTTATCCCATTTGAAGTGCTTAGTGAAATTATGTGATGTATGTATTTAGATGTGAAACTAGAATGTAATCTATATGACTAGGGACTGGTATGAGTGCTTGAATAGGCTTGAATTAGTTTTGGAAGGCTGTATGTAGAGAATATAGAAGAGTGCTTGAGTGTACTTGCTTGTAATATTGCTTCTTTCCTATGAATGAATGTCAACCATTATAAATGGACATTAAATGGCATTTTATATGGAAACTAATGATCATGGGTTAGATTGTCTTGCATTAGGCCAACAGGGAAAAAGATAAGGATTCAGAAAAAACTCAGTGTTTGAGGCTAAAGTAAACTTAGACAATAGTGTTATAAATAGGACACCACTAGATTTTGGTGATCTTGTCTAAGTTGGGTAATATTTTCCTAGGATAATGAGACCTATGGGGATGGATCTAGGTCTGAGAGGGATGCCTGGGTCTTAAAAATTGAAGTCTAAGAAGCTACAGGTGACTAGGAATCATTGAAAGTCTAAGCAAGAAGGGTTGAGTGAGAAAGAAAGATGACTTATAGGTTGGGTGTTATTAGCCATGCCTAAGTCATCTAATGTTTCATTTTATATGATTACATTCCTCCCACCCTTTATTTTAGTGATATATCAAAGTGAAAATTAGGATGAAGGAAAAACAGAAAGCATACATGAAAATACCTATAAGGGAAAAGATCATGAAATTGTGTGATGGTGGATGAGCAAAGAGAGAGAACACTATGATGTGTGAATTTGTAAATAAAAAATGAAGTAGATCAATTCTTACTAGATAAGCTATATATAAAATAATAATGTAAAAAAGATGATCAAAGGAAGAGAGAGGAATGAATACACCTGACTGAGTACACAAACCAATATAAAACTTGTTATGATGATGGATTGTGCTAAGTATGTGCTAAATTAATAGTAATATCATGAACGAAGATGAGTTCTCAATTCCATAAAATGTGGATCAAGAATACAAAGGTTGACCCTTGGACTCCATCATCACCATTTAAGTGAAGTTAATGAATCATGTGTGTTTTAATTGATGTCTAGAATGTATTTCCAATACCTTTGAATAGGTGGCTCAAGAATATAAAGGCTGGCCCTTTGGCTCCATCATTGCCTTGTTATGTGAATCTATGAAGTGATACCAGTATATAATAGATGTCATATGAGATGGATCATGGAACCTATGAAATTGTTGTAAATTTGACACTGTGACATGGATAGTTGAATGTGTGTTGGAAATTAGGCCACTCTTAGCCATTTCAAAAGATGGAGATTAGGCTTGTATCAAAGCTGCTCTGAAACTGATGTACTAAGATTATATGAAATCCAACTCAATTACTTGAAAAGATAAACTTTGTATGAAATTTTAACTTGAATGTGATGCCAACCACCTATAGATGGATTAAGACACATAACTATTGAGAATGCCTAAAATAAATTTAACTCAAAAATAAAAGAAAATTAATGTATCATGCACATTTCCATGAATTAGTAATGTCTAGAACATGAATTCTAGTTCAGAATTTATTCCAACTACCTAATCTAAACTAAAAGTGAGAACCATCATGTTTCACATGATAACCCCCTGTATTTGGGAAAACTATGTTGAAACTATTAAATTTGAAGGATTTGGACGTGCAAAAACTATCCTTAAACTAAAATTTTTACATGTTTATGGAAACCCTAACTATTTTTTTCCTAGATAGGAGTTATAAAATATGGGAACCCCTATTTTTGGCACTAATATCCATTTTTAGTGCTACTATCCATTTTTTACACTATTGTCCTATGTGAAAACTAACTGCTAATCTGAGACTATTCTTGTTTTTTACTATGATTTGACTAGTTTGACCTCTAGATTTAGTGTTGACTATTCCAAATGCTATTATTTTGGTTGCTAGGAGGTTTTATCTCTATGACAAATCCTTTTTTTTATGCCCCCTCTTCTGAGGGTAGGAATGATAAACCTACAATGAGTGCCCTTATAAGAAAATAGTCTTGCAAGTGTGTTAATATGAATATATATATATATATATATATATATATATATATGATATAACATTTTATATTTGACAATATGTTTCAAGATATAGAAAATGTTTATACTGAGATATTGTTAGATCAACAGGGGTATGCCTAGATAGATATAACAACATGAAAGCATGTACAAGGTACTGAAATTGAACTTGGAAAAGTTAATTATTAGTTGTTAGTTGGAGGGATGGAGCATGATGCCCATAATGGCATCTAAGAAATCAAAAAGAATCATGAGATGGATCATGGCATTGCACACATTTGACAAGAAACAAGTAAACAATCAATAATCATAAAGTAAGAAGCAATAAGCATACTAGATGAGCCAAGGGGCCATGCAAATAAGGGACATGGGCACATGTCACTCAAAATGGAAGCAAGCATGGAAGGCATGATCAAATTCCACATACACATATAAGTGAAATAAGCAAAGTTGGCACATAGGCCACAGGCACATAGAGGAGTACAAACAAAGGATATTGGAAAATTTTCTAAGGTACACAAATTAAAAAAAAAGCAAAAGACATTGGAAAATGTCCTAAGGCATAAGAAAGAGATAATTTGGAATTAAAAATTAAATCACATAAGCTACACTAAGAAAGTAAAGAAAGCATGTAATAACTAAAAAGAGAAAAGCACATCTAACTGATCAAAGCAAATGTGAGAGTATGTAAAACATGTGTAGTACAAGACTAGGTATATGATAAGAAATACATAAGTGATAAATACTAGTGAGATGTCGATATAATATTTTGTGTAAGATATAAATTAATTTACATTATCATGATAACTTAGAGTGTGTGGTGTAGAAATGATATAACCTGGATGGTGTAGTCATGTAGAATATGCCCCCAATGGGTGTGTATAATAATGTATGTATCAAATGTAGAAGTAGGAATGCCCCTTCAATGGGTAGAATGAAGCAATCAAGTAGCTGAATGTCATTGCACACACTCAAAGAAGATCAAGTGAAGCATGGTAATGTATAAAATCGACATGCAATGACATGAAATAATAAATGTAAGTCCTAGCATGATAGTAGTGATGCAAATCATGGATGATGCATACAAGCAAGATATTTTTGCCATTTTTTTGAAATTTTTTGAATGTTTTTATATTTTTAAAATATTTTGAACTATGTACAATCGATAAAGAGAATTTATGTAAAATAAGTGTTGGAAGGAAATGATACTAATTTATGAGTCTTTGATGAGGCTCCTTATCCTGGTATCTTATGTTGAATAATTGAATCATGCATGATCGTCAGGCACAAGTTTATGCCTAAGATTGTAAATCTTAAATGTGTGTACATTGTAACTGATCCAAAATTAGTAAAGTAGAATTTGAATTTGGGGTCTCCCTATGAGTCTGAGAAGCGGATACAATTGTAGGACTCTTAGGGACCCATCTAAAAGTAAGAAACAAAGCTCTGTGAATAGATGATCTCTATGTAACTATATGAGACCAAAATGTAATTACTCTAGGTATGAACATTGTAGATAGAATCTATCTATAATCCTAAAACTATAGGGGTGTATGAACCCTCTATACTAGTAATGAATCTAGAATAGAAGCTGGAGGAGAACCTAAAACCAATGGAAGAATTAGATCTAGTGATTATAAGCTGGTAGGTGGCTCTAAAGTGGGGAGTGGTGACTCATAAGAAAATATGCTAACTAAAATAACTTGGTAAGCATGAATGAACTTCATGCATCTGTGAACTATAGAAGGTAATGCCTTGAGTCTTTAAATCCATGGTTGACCAAGTAGTATGTCAAAAAATCTTACATTGGGAACTATCGTGAATGGTGTAGCTATATGTGTAGGACCAACCTATAATGGAAGTATTATCTCTCCTAATGAACTCTAAACATTCCCACTAAACCCACTAATAGTTATATCAGTTGGAATAATATCCTACTCTAAATAACCCAAATGTTATAGTAGTGTGAAGGTGCACATATTAAAGCTAGAACCATTGTTAATGAGTACACTACCGATAGGCTGATTATGGATATGTGATTTGATAAAAAAAATACATTATAACATGTGTCATCCTCCATAATCTCCTAATATGAAAATAATATCAAAGGCCTGACTAGAACTCTAGACTCATACACAGTTATCATACCCCTTAATGGATGTGTCTCAATTGAAGATGCCTGGTATGTAGATGGTGGAGGATGTGTATGGTATGTATGATGAACACCTGATGTGTATTCTTTATCTTATTTTGAATGCTATGGAAATGGATCTAAAAATATTTTCAAAGCTTTATCTTGTGTTGGATTTATCTTTGGAGGCTCAACTAAAGTGCCTAGATCAAGTAGATTATCATCTATCAAATCCTATATCTTATGTTGTAAATTGATGCATCTATTTGTAGTGTTCCTTGGTGCCCTATGAAAATTACAAAATGCATGCTGATCATATCCTTATAGAAGAGGCTTTTCTAGATATAATTGCCAAATAGGGGGGGGGGGGAGTGATGATGTAACATTCCAATATCTGTTATAAAACCCTAGCTAGAGAAATTAGTAGATTGATAAATTCATGTCAAGGAAGCGCTAATAAAACCACAAGATGAGAGGGATTTTGAAGCCACATTGACTATTGGTTGATTTTTATTTTTGTTGTCAGTGATTTTGACCTTGTATAGGACTTTGTTATTACTCTTATTTTTTGTTTCTGGAGTGCTTGAATACTTGAGTTTTCCCATTGAGATTAACTTGACTTCTCTTAAGTGTATGACACAATTTGATGAAGGAAGAGAATATTTTGAACATAATGGTTTCATGAAATGCTAGTAGAAGGCTCTGTTTGAAGATGTCCTATAGCTCTTAATCATCCATGGTGATAGTTAGATTAGCTAGAATAGTCTTGTATCTAAGAACATAATCCATGGGAGGCCTATTTGACCTTTGTTAATATTATGTAATCTATACATATGAGACCTTATCACCAATGTTGATACTAAAATGTGCTAGGAACATGTCAGCTAAAGGATTGAATACTATGACTGACTGATTTAGTAGACTATAAGCCCATTATAAAGCATAATCATTTAGTCTCCATGGAAAGATTTTGGTAAGTATCTAGTCACTGGGTACATAATCCAAACATGATATGTGAAAAGCTCTCAAACGTGTCTATGGATCAACCTTACCATCATATAGACTAAACATGGGTTGAATAAATCTTTATATCAAGGTTGTAGAAGAAATATGATGTGCCAATGGTGTATGTAGAGGAGAAAAAGAATCTAAAGCCTATGTAGGTCTAGTGTTACCTTGCTCAAGATGTTTCACCTTAGATTGAATAGATTGTATATCTTACATAAGGGTTGTGACATCAGGAGATAGGGATGTACTAGCTACAACTAGTGGCATACAAGAAGGTTGGGCTACTATAGGGGGTGGTTGAGACATAGTTTCCCCTGTAGTGTCATTTGCAATTGGCTATTTTGAATGATTGGAAGACTCAAATTTCTTAGCCTTTTTTATTTATACGATAGATTAAAGAATTAGTGTATGATCTTTAGGCTGTTCCTTAATTATTTCTCTAAAATTTTATAGAACCAAATCTTTGTTGAGTATAGCTTCATTATCAATAATGGGTGGAAGTGGATCAGTAGTCCAATGTGGTGGAGCATGAGCATCAGTGTGTACATCATCATTTTGATCACTTTATCAAAATTATCTTCATTGAAATTGGTGTAATTTGGATGTGTAGAATCTATGATTGAAACCTGAATTAGTTGTTTATTTATGGTATATAGTCAAATTACAAGAATCTAGGTGAACTCAAGAGGATTGCCACTAATTCTTACACTTCATCACAAAGGAAAAGATGTAAGGAATTTAGGTGGCATAAGGAAAACAACTTGGATAAGAGTAGAAAATATTAAGATGATATAATATAAACAAGGAACTAGAATATGCATGAAAAGGATAAAGGACTTTGAAACATGTAAGGTGATGCCTTAAAAAGTAGAAAGGAGCTAATGTATACCACTAGGTATTTTTTTTAAATGTTATTTTCAAAATATTATGAACTTTTTAATTTGAAATTGATATTCTAAGTTTGATATGCAACTAAATTGTCAACAAAATGATGTGAAAAGTACTAGAAAATAACTGAGAATGTATTTGATGTAACTAGGGTTTTGAATAAATTTTTCCAAAATTAGTGTAGTAATTTGAAAAATTTATAAAAAATTTGTAGTTTTAATTTTGAAAAATTGAGGAAAAATCTAAAATATTTCTAAAATTAACAATATATTTTTCCTAATGGGTTGAAAGTGTTTGTATGCAAATAGGACCTAGTATGTGCAAACTAGGTTTAGGGTGAATTTATTGATAATATCTCAATTAATTTGTAGTTTTTTAGTTTTTATATTGTGGAAAAATCAATAAAATATTGAAAAAAATATAAATAATTAGACCTAGGGTTTCTAGCATTTTTGTGCAAAAATTCAAAGTAAGTCGGGTTCACCAAATGTTTTATTCTTTTTGGGAATTAGGTGTTTACTTCATAAAAAAATAAAGGTCTGAGTAAATATATATCATTATTTAATGTGTCTAAATTGTCCTACTAATTTATGTAAATAGGTATGTATTTTACCTTTTCTAAAAATAGTAAGAAGTGTAAAGAAATCAAACTTAGCTTATTCTAGGTTGAAACAGATGATGTAGGGTCTAGAAATAGATGTACAATAATGGTAGACTATCATAAATAGGACCTATGACTCTATTTCCATATTGTACAAGAGAACCAAAATTAGGACACCCTACTACTTGGCATTATAATTTACTTTTTGGCACTATTGTCCAATTTCAGCATTGTTGTCCACTTCTAGCACTATTGTCTTGGTGGTCTAGCTTTTTTGGGTTCTCCTTGGTAGGCTTGTGACACCCCAGTAGTGAAATATTGAAGCTTGGGTATATGAAGAGCTCATTATGTGTCTGATTCAATCTTTAAAACCCTTAATATCTCTTGGTACTTGAACTTGAGAAGCAAACTTGGGAAAGAGAGGAGGGGTTAGTGTGTAAAGGATATGTTGGATGTACTCCACATCCCATGTGTGGGCACACTACCTACATACCAATTCTCCAAAGATGGATCAATCTAATTTAGTTCTCCCATTTGAAGTGTTTGGTGAAATTATGTGATATATGAAACTATATTCAGAACTAGAATATATTTTAGATGACTAGGGACTAGTATGAGTGATTGAATAGGCTTGAATTGGTTTTGGAAGGGTGCATGTAGAGAATAAGGAAGAGTGATTAAGTTTACTTGCTTGTATTCTTGTTTCTTTCCTATGAATGAGTGTCAACCCTTCTAAATGAAAATTAAATGGCCTTTTATAAGGAAACTAGTGATCATGTGTTAGATGAGCCTGTATTAAGCTAATAGGGGAAAGATAAGGATTTCGTAAAAAATAACCATTTGTGGTTAAAGTGAACTTGAAAAACAACATTGGAAACAATACATCCCTAAATTATATTGCTGCTATCCAAGTTGGTCACTATTATCCTAGGAGGATGAGAAGTGGAGGGATGGATTTGGGTCTAAGAGGGTTACTTGCATCTCAAAAAGATAAGTCTGGGAATCTACAAGTGATTGGAAATTAGTGAAAGTATATCCGAGAAGGGTTGAGTTAACAAAAAAGAGGACCTATAGGTTGGGTGCTATTATCCATGCCTAAGTCATCTAATTTTGAATTTTATATGATTATAATCTCATTAAAATTTTTAGCATATACTAGGCTTTAGTTTTGATGTGCATTCATTATTACATAAATTTGATTGATCACCACAATAAATTTTGTTGTCTATATCACAATTTATGGCTTAACTGCATGTTCTTACATGTTCCACTAATTGACTATTAGGATTTAAATATTCACCATTGATCTTAAGTTTCTCATCATGATCCATTGATACTCATTCAATTTACTCAACTTTAAAATGTATCTATTGGATCAAGTTTTGATAGGATCACACACTCTATTGGATCTTTTTATGATTCTAGGCTTTAATGTTCCAAATTTAAAACACATCCATTAGATATTTTGATCTAATATCTTACATGTTAGATCTTCAAAGTTGCAAGAACTTTACCTCTATCTAATGTTAAACATTAAACACTTGTCCTCATCTCACTGCATCCTAACATCTTAGAGAAAATGTGCTTCATCTATCTCTTCAAGAGTTGCTCAAACTTTACCTTCTGAAAATTTGAATAAGTATGGGAACCATCTCAATATTCCTAGAAGGATAACTTTGCACTGGTATATCTTTTACCTCGATCAATAAGCTATTCTAAAATTTGGACGATGTAAACTAGGCATAATAATGAACAAACCCATATGCTAATTTATTCCTAAAACTTTCATGTGTGTGAGGTATAACACCATTAATATTATCACTTATATTCTTCTTCCATAAAGTCAACTATGCTTAGAACTACTTGGAAGGCCAACTTTGTTCTTGCATAACTTTTGTTGTCCTTAGTTGCATGACCTAAATTTTAGTGTATAAGATCCTCTCATATAGGGGATTCGATCCATATATCCATCTAATCCTAAAACCTTAATATGTGAAATATATGACTTCATCAATATTTATTCTCTGCTTTTCTTGCAACCATTAAATTTGGCTAAGTGTGGGAAAACACTATCAAAATTCCTAGGAGCACAACTTTGCACATGTATATATTTTGTTACACTACATCGCATGCCCTAGGATTTAGTTCATAGAAATTAGGCACAAAAATGAATAAAAAAATATGATCATTTTGTCTTCATACCTCCATGTGTGTGAATTCTAACCTCATCAACATGCTTACTTGGCTCTACTTGAACCCTTTTGCAAACATGGCTAATTATAGAACTTAGTGAATTCTTTTTGAGTAGCCAACTTTGTATCCTCATATCTTCTACTTTGCTTCATCACATGACTTAAAATATGGCACATAACAACTAGGGACTAATTTGATCACAAAAATATGATAAAATCTCCCAGACTCATCCATACATAGCAATGGTGACATCAACAAGCTACCTATTCAGATTTTCCTATCATAGACCTAAAATGTCTTGATGAATAAAATGAAAAAATATATAAATTACACTCATGCACACAAGTTCTCTAATAATCAATAACCTCTTATAGGATCCCTTACACACCCTCAAATCACCATACTCATCATTGAACATTAATGACATCCATAATGCTAATAATATCCATTTTGACATCAATGATAATCATATTGCCAACAATCTCCCCCTTTGTCATTCATGGAAAAAATAAATGATCTGATATTCTAATGCTTTGATCCTTCTCTTTCATTACTTTCATTACCTTCTGATGAACATGAACTAAAACTATTCATACCAAACTTACTCCCCCTTAGGCAATGACACATTTTCTGAAACACAACTTGGACACATGCTCTGCTTCTTCCTTGATAAACATTTATAGAGAGCATTTACACTTTTTTTCCATCTTTGACATCAATGGAAAAAAGATACTTTGTCACTATTTGTTCAATATTTTCTCCCTTTTATTAGATAAAAGAGATTGTCTAAGAATCTGCAATCATCAAATCATTAGAAATTTGTAAAAAAATATGCATACCTAAGTTACCTTTTCTCTCTTCTTCCAAGGATCAACAAGAATTTTGTCATACTCCCCCTAGACTTATTACCTATCAATAGGATCTAGTGATGTGATTTAGGAGCCACCACTCCCAATTTCTATCTCAAATACTCAAATTATTCCTTGGGAAGAGGTTTGGTGAATTTGTTTGTAATTTGATCCTTAGTTGGCACATATTCCATTGTGACCTCTTGATTTATAACCTTATCTTTTAAAAAGTGATACTTGATTGATATGTGATTTCTTTTGGAATCAATCATTCGATTTTTTGATATATAAATAGCACTTTAATTGTCTTAAAGAATAGAGATAAGTGATTTGTATTCTACCTTGATGTCTTTGAGTGTTTTCTTCATCCACAAAACATGGGTGTAACATGACATTGCTGCCATATATTATGATTCTATTGTATAAATATTAAATGAATCTTGATTTTTTCTCAACCATGAAACAAGTTTGTTTCAAAGTAAAAATTCACAACAACTAGTGCTTCTTCTATCATCCACACTTCCTGCTCAATCAGCATCTGTATACTTTATCAAAGTGAAATATTCACTTTTAGGATACCAAAGACCTTAGTCAATTGTACTCTTGATATATCTAAAGATTATTTTTGCTACATTGATATGGGATTCTTTAGTATCATCTCAAAATCTTGGGACCATGTATACTACTTGCATGATATCATGTCTTGACACAATTAGGTTTAACAAGATACCTATCGTTGATATGTACATAGTCTTATTTACATTAAGGGACTCATCCTCTTTGCTCAAATTGTATCTAATTATCATCGGAGTACTTATTGGTGTGGTTTTTTCCATCCCAAACTTCTTGAGCATTTCCTTAGCATACTTGGTTTGAGATATAAATATCCCATCATCAAATTGTGTTATTCATAAATAGAGGAAGAAAGAAAGTTATTCAAGAATAAACATCTCAAAATAATTTTACATTTTGAGTAGAAAATTATTTTCACATTCTATTTTTGATACCACCAAAAATGATGTCATCTACATAAATAAAAACAATAAACATATTCACGCCTTCTAATTTGAAGTACAGATTGCTATCGGCACATCTTTTATTAAATCCTTATTATTGTAGGTACTGGTCTAATCTTTAATACCATGCTCTAGGTGCCTATTTTAGACCATATAAATATTTATTTAGTCTGTATACATATTATTCCTCCTTTGATAGCTAAAAACCTTCACATTGTTCTATGTAGACTTAACATCCATTTGAGAGACTTTGAACTTCTTATAAATAGAGAATGTTAGAAACATTTTTATAACTTCCAATCTAGAAACTAGATTAAACGTTTCCTCAAAATATATACCTTCAACTTGTGAATTTGATTTTCACACCAATATTTCCTTCTTTATTATGACATTTACATCCTCATTGAGATTATTTCTAAAGAGCTATTTTATACCTATTACATTCTTGTTTGCAGGTTTTGGAACTAGTTCCCAGGTTTTGTTCTTTTCAATTTGTCTCAATTCTTCTTCCATGGCTTTTAGCCAATTCTCATCTTTTATAGATTCAACATATCTCTTAGAATCAATTTTAGACATTAGAGAAAAACATGCTCCTTGTTCATTGAAACTCTTCTCCTTATCTAAACTCCTTCATTCTTATTGCCAATGATCTACTCTATAGGATGATCCTTTTGAACAAATATTGTAGGTGGATTTTTATTTAATTTCTCAAGTTCTTAATTTGATATTTCCTCTTTAGACTTTGAATCTTCTTCATAGATGTCTTTGACAGGTTTAACATGTTTCAAGCCTTCTTCAACCATGACATTGATTCTCTCTACAATCTTGTGTATCCTTTTTTTATAACATATGTAGGCTTTGCTTTGGGTAGAATAACCAAGAAATATTCCTTCATTACATCTTGATTCAAGTTTTCCCAATTTGTCTTCTTTTCTCTTGATGTAGCATTTTCTACCAAACACTCTAAAATATTTAATAGAGGTAGGTTTTCCATACCATAGTTCATAAAGAGTTTTGTCATTATTTACCCTCAATTAAACTCTATCCAAGATATATATTGTTGTTTGGACTGATTCTCTCTAGTATCCATCAGGGAACTTGGCCTCTTTTAACATCATTATGGCCATCTCCTTGATTATCCTATTCTTTATTTCAATAACTCCATACTATTGTTGAGTCCTTACTATAAAGTAATACCTTTTGATTCTATACTTCTCACATTACTCTATGAAATCATTTGAGGTGAATTTACCACCTTTATCAGATCTTAAACATTTAATTTTTTATCTAATATCATTATCCACCATGGATCTAAAGATCTTAAATATTTTAAATGCCTATGACTTTTCCTTCAAAAAGGTTACCTATATCATTCTTGAGTAATCATCTACAAATAATAGGAAGTATCTCTCTCTTTTAGATCCTCTTATCTTAGTAGGACCACAAAGATCAGTATGAATTAATTCTAGAGGATTTGTAGTTACATACTCCTTTGTTTCAAATTTGACCCTTATCTACTTGCCTTATTGACACTCCTTTCAAGAATTGTCTATAAGTTTGGTTATCTTAAACATGTGTCTAACACAATTATTTGAGCTCGCCTTTACCAGGATATCAAAATTGACATGGATGATTATTCTATGCCACAACCAACTCTCATAAATATTTCCTAGTAGGTAGTTATTACCATTCACTTCAACAAGATTATAGATATTACTTTCAGTTCTTTTCCCTTTTGTAACTAGTCTTCCATATCTTATTAACTTGCATCCTTCTACATTAAATGTGACCTTATATCCATTATCATGCATTTGGTTGACACATAACAGATTATACTTCAATTCCTCAATAAAAAGGACATTATATGTAGACAATTTAACATCTATATTGAAGGTTCTTTTACCTTGTGTTCTAAGAATTTGACTCAAGAGAGGATGGTTAGTATGGTGTTAGTTTCAAAATAAAAATAAAATGAAAGAAACACACTAACTAGAATAACATCTCTAGGCCTAGACATTAGGTAGATCTTAGTTAACAAACACGAATAAAACACATAACTAAAATGCAAAATAAACCCTCTTTTACCTTCCTTAGATTCTCCAAAATGCTTGTTGTAGTGGCTTGCTCGACTTTTGCTCATAAAGTCTTCATCAAAGGAGGCTTGGTTATCTCCTCTTCTCCTTGGCACCTTGTGGATTTGTCTTGGCTTAGATTGGAATAAATTTGGCATGGTAACACTAATTGCAATGGATTTTGGAATCATTTGTGTATTATAGATTTACATTATCAAGACTTAGAAATGATGTTCATAGCCTCTCTATTTATAGATTTTTGAGATTGTCTATAATCAACCTGAACCATCCATCTCAGGATTGAAATGTGTGGCTAAAGATTAATTAATTTTTTGGAATTAAGTTTATAATTATCCTCATCATGACATTAGAAGAAGGGGAAATTAAGAGGCATGGAGGGCATGAATCCTGATATTTATGGCATTTATGGCCTAGGGATATCTTCCTAAGAAATGAGGTCACCTGATGATAGAGATATTCAATATTCAATTCTAAAACATATTATTCAACAAGTTTCCATAGATTTATTGATTAGGCTCTAATTTGGTTTAATTATCTCTTAAGCATGATTAAGCACTTTATGCAAAAATTACTCAAATTGATTAGAATGCCTTCTTATTGGTCCAAAAGTTGACTAGATTAGAACTGGGAGTCAATGTTATATGCATTAGATCTATTATCCCATTTAGAAAGTTACTAAAAAATAACAAAGGCATACATATTATGCAAGATATTTCATAGGAAAGAGCAATCTAGAGTATCTAGGTGTAAAATTAGCATTTTTACTCAAAATGGTCTGATCAAAGTTAGCTGGCCCATAAATTGCATTGCCCCATTTAGGGATACCTTAGCCAAAATTGGCACTTGAATATGTTAGTTCACATCATTTAGCGTGTTTTAGTATTTTTATGCCAAATTATGAATTTTGGGTAGAAATTGGCCAAAATCTTGATTGGAGGTTATCGGTGGCTAGTTTTAGGTGTCTACAGTTTGCCCCTATTTAGGAAGGCATTGCAAGCTATAGTCATAGTAATATCTTCTCAAAGAATGAAAAGGTCATGTATGCCTAAAACTACAATGATGATAAACTAACTATATGATTCCCCCTTGATGGAATGGTTGGCATAAGTAGGTCAACAAACGGTCCCTTGAAAATAAATAAGGAAAATGAGGGGACCAAAGAAAGGAAAGATGATGCAGTGAAAACATAATGATATTGAAAAAGTAGTCAATTTCATTGAGAATGCAAGTGAGATGGTGTAAATTGGCTTGACCAAATGTGGTTATAAGCATTGTACCTTAATAGTGGTAATGTGGTATGATAACACAATGATTTTCCCAAAGGTAGTTATAATCATTGAGAATATGGAGTTACTCCAGTTAAGAAAAACAAACAAGATAACAAAATGCCCCTATACGGGTAGAAAAATTAAAGTGGTGACAACATAATGATTTTCCCAAAGTTAGTTATAATCATTGAGAAATGTAAGTTGGATAGTGTGCAATGATTTTCCCATAGGTAGTTATAATCATTGGAACCTGATTATGGCAAACATGATAAACTTGGTCGAAGATGGTGATAATTTAACATAGAGGGTAATGATTATTTGGAATAACCTACTAGTAGGGAGATGATCATCTGCACTAATAAAGGTTAAAATTCTTTCATGGTTAATTAATCTATTTGGGATATGATTGGGAGTGAATCAGGATGTTGGTGTCAAAGAGATTTTGCCATTGCTAAATAGACTTCTCTAAGCTTAGGTTTGTTGTATCACATGTTGATAGGCATCATGGTATAACATCATGAGGACTTGGCTAAAATATACAAAAAGACTGAATCCCGTAATCCAATACTCAATAGAAAATAATGCACTAATGATATAAACCATAATGACAATGTAAACATATGAATATGGATGGATTTAAGTGTAATTATTGGACAATAATCACCTAATGAACACATATAAATGAAATCAAGGCAACAATGCTAAAATAAAACAAAAAAGAAGACAAATAAACAAAATAAGTAGAGATAAACAAATAAATAATGCAATAGAAACCATATGAACATTGCCCCTAGAAAATAGGCAACAACTCAACAAATGAAAAAAATGGGGGAATAGAAGAAAAGGAAGGGGGTGGTTGAGTTGTCTCCATATGCACTATGCAAGTAGATGCTACCTACATAGTTCTATGGATGTAATATCCAATAAAAAAACTTTAGGCTAAATGTAGTTCTCCTAGGGAATAGGAAGAATGTGATAACTAAGGAAAAAAATAGAATGAATGTGATAGAATAATAGGAATGGTCTTGAAAAATGGCAAGTGCGTGAGATAAAAATGCCAAAAAAGATAGGGAAACTAAATGACATGTGATTTGCTTGTAACTTAGGAAGGGTTCCCAGAATCCTTAGGGTAAAGAAGTGGTCAATGTTTTTGTTCTTTTCTAATGATTTTTCAAATGTTTTTAAAATTATTTTGGATCATCTCAACTCAATCAAGAATGATGAGACACTAAATGGTTCAAGATCAAAAAATAATGAGAGCATTCAAACTTAGGTTGCTCACAAAATGGAGATAGCATGTCTTAGGTTACATGTAAAATGGTGAGAGCATTATGTAAAGGGTGACTGAACTAACCTCAAAAAGTATCAAAAACTACCTAAATAGTACCAAAGTAGGATCTCAAGTCACTATAATTCTGCCCTTATAGTGGAGAAATTTGACTAGTGTAGCAATCAATTCAAACAAAATAGGCACAGTTGGTAAAAAGGCATAACACAACATATGAAGTGGCAAGTTGGTATACTAAGGCTTAATAAGTAGATGTTTCCCCTAGTTTTCCAATAGGTGGTTATAATTAGGACACAAAAACATGGATCAATGGTACTAAGTTGCCTAAAGGTGGTTATAATTAGTACCAATATCGGTGATAAGAAATGAATAAGAAATGAAGGATGTAATTGCCAAAACTTCTACCACACTGCTCCAAAATATGATATCTATCTGAAGTACTTGAGCCAACTGATGAATGTGATCAGATTCCTTGATATTAAAAATACATAATGAATGGAAAAAACTAAGGTTAAATGGGCTAGGCTTTAGAATACACTAGGTCGATAGAAAAAAAATGGTAAAATGGATATGGCTAAGAGGATAGAGAAGGATGATATTTGTATAAATAAGAATAGTGATAAAATGGCATAACTAAAATGGTCCTTACAGATAATACACCTTAGTGCTCAAGCATAGTCCCACTTGAGATGAATAATATTCATCAACTCAATAATTTCATCTCCATTTAGTGTGTCAAGCCTATATGCTCCTGATCCATAATCTACAATAATGATGAAAGACCCTATCTGATTTGGTTTGGATTTTCCTATATGCTTCTTCTCAACTGTGGTATTATTTTGGTTTTCTTTAAGAACAAGATCACCAAGTTTAAATTTTATATACTTAATATGCTAATTATAGTGGGCTTTGAGTTGGTTTTGATATGCTTGAAGATTATTGAGCATGGCTATGCATTTCTCATCAAGTAGGCCTAACTCTTATAGGCGAGACATGCTTGAAAGAGATGCACAGTGAAGGCAATTTGACCTCAATGGCAAGGATGGAAAAAGAGTGGATCCAAGTAGATTATAATGAGTGGAATGATGAATGAAGTCTTTGGTTTGTTTTTGAGATAGGTTAGGTGGTAAAACTTGGTCTTGAAGGTAGTTATAAAGGTTTGGGTACCAGATAGAATTAGGATGAAAAATATCACAAATCATTGCAATGATTGAAGGGTCATGAGCTGGTGCTGACAAATTCTTGATAAGGAACTTATATTCTCTATCTTTATCTATTTGTCAAATTAGAGATCCAATAGTAGCCATGGAATCTATAGTTATATTACCAGCCCTTGGTATGTACTCAAACTGAATGTTGGTAATTTGTTGCTTAAGAGTGTTAACCATGGCTTTATATGGAACCAACTTATCAACTTTAGTCTAAAAATAATCTATGACCTAATTGATGATTAACTAAGAATCACCATAAACTTGGATATGAGATATGTTCTAATTCAATACCTATCAAAGTCCTACAATAAGTGCTTCATACTTAGCCATGTTTTTTATATAAGGAAAGTTGATTTTGAATGGTTTAGGGATTAGATCCCACTATGGTGTAATAAATAATAGGCCTACCCCCGATCTATGTTCAATAAATGAACCATCAAAATATAGCTTTTAGGGTTACTCATTAAGGGTTGTTTCAATGATAGTCATTATGGATTCATCAAGAAATTGAAATATGAGTGGTTGTGTGTTTGTGAGAGGTGCATCAACAAGTTGATCTACAAGAACTTGTCCCTTGATTGCCTTTTGATTAACATACTCTATGTCAACTTCACTGAGAAGCATGATCTATTTAGCCATTCTACCTTGAAAATCTATTTTAGATAGTAGGTACTTGAGCATATCTACTTTTAAAATGACCATAGTCTTATTATCCAACATGTAATGATGCAGTTTTTGAGTTTTGAAGACCATGGCCAGACAAGATTTTTCAATAGGTGCATAGTCATGTTCATATGTAACCAAATTATGACTTAGGTATTATATATCATGTTCTTTTCCATTATCATGTTGAGCCAAGAATTCCCCTAGAGCATGGTCGATAGCTGATAGGTATAACAAGAATGGATTTCCTAGTATAGGATGTAATAAAATAGGTAGATTAACAAGATAGTCTTTGAGTTGTTGAAAAGCTATTTTGTAGTGATCATCCTAGTGAAATTTAACTCCCTTCTTTAGAAGGTGTGTAAATAGATGACACTTTTCTACTAATTAAGAGATAAAGCATCAGATTAACTGGATCTTAATCTACAAACTATAGAGTTGCTTTAAATTGGTTCGTGGTGACATCTCCATTATAGTAAGGAATTTAGCCAGATCGACTTCAATACCTATATGAGACATGATAAATCTAAGTAATTTACCTGAAGTTATTCCAAACATACATTTATTTGGATTGATTTTGACTTTGTACTCTCATAATCTTTTAAATATCTTATGTAGCACTGTTGGATGGTCAACCCTAGTTTTGGATTTTCCTAATATGTCATTGACGTAGTCTTGAACAATATCATGCATCATATCATGGAATATTACAGTCATGGCCCTTTTATATTTATCTACAAAATTCTTAAGGCCAAATGGCATTACCTAATAACAAAATGTTCCCCATGGATTGGTGAATGCTATTTTATGTTGGTCTTCTAGTGTTATCCTAATATGGTTATATCCCAAAAATCCTTCCATGAGTGAAAGCATTTCATAACCTACCTTGGAGTTGATGATCTTGTCAATATTAGGCAAGGGAAAATCATCTTTAGGACAATCTTTGTTGATGTCTCAAAAATCAGTAAAAATGTTGATCCCTTTAGGCTTTTTACTAATAGTTACCACATTAGAGATCCATTTTGAGTAGTCAATAGATTGGATACATCCCACTTCTAAGAGTTTTTCAAAATATCTCTTTACCAAAATATCAATGCAAAGATGCATCTTACGTAGATTTTGTTTTACTAGTTTAGTGTCAGAATTAACCACAAGGTGGTGCAGAACCAAGGCAAGGTCCAAACCTAGTATGTTAGAATAGGTCCATGTAAAGATATATACAAATTCTCTCAACACAGCTATAAAGACTTCATGTTCCTCCTTAGTGAGGGACATGCCTAATTTTATCCATTTTAGGTCCAATGGAGTCCTGATATTTACCTATATTGGATTTTTGACTAAAATGGTCAAACCATCTTCTATGATAGTAGGCAATGACTTAACCTATTGGACTATGTTAGGGTCCTTTGTTAGGACTTTCTCTTCAACTTCTCCTAGGCATGATGAATCTGAGTCCACTAATGGGAGATCTGGCCATGTGATAAAAATAGTCATAAATTATTGAATAATTTGGTCAAATACTTGTTGTTGCTCAAAGATAAATTTGGATCCACTAACAAGTTCATCATTGGTGGTATCTTGGTCTAATTTTAAAGAAGAATGAACACCCCCATTTAATTGTGCCTGAAATAGGTTTTCACCACTAAATTGGCCTTTATCTTTACTTTTTCCCTAGTCATAAAGCACCTCAAAGAGGTTTTCACTTTGGTACCTCAATGTTATACTCATTTGTTTTTGGCTAAGGGTGTTCACTCGCTCTCCAAAATAGGCTGTAGGATTTAATGTAATTGAGAATCTTGACTTGTGATCTTCCAATGAAACATTGTCTCTAAGGCCTAAAAAGTCACAAAAATACCACATCATTCTAGAACTCATCAACCAATAGACTGGTTTCTTTTTGTTCCCAATATATTAGTTGGGTATAATATAATGGCAATGGGTTGTGATGAATGACCAAGGTAAGGGTAAGAATGGCATTGTTATCAAACAAGTTAGTTTCAGCTGGGTCATCAAAGGTGAGGCTAAGATCAAACTCTACTTCACTATTGACATCATCATCATTAGTCATTGGTGATGGAGTTTAAATAAGATATATGGGGTCACATCCAGGTAGTTTAAATACAAGTCCATAAGGTCTTTCATACTTAGTCATAGAAATTGGCTTGATAGGTCCTTGTTGATTCGGTCTGAGGCCTCTTCCTTCATAATTGTGAAATTCCATGATCTTGTTGGGAATATGATACTTTGTACTTTTATAAAAATTAGTTTGGTTGTCTTTTTATAACCATGATTCATCCCCTTCAAGAGGGTCAAGTTTTATGCCAGATGCTGGTACAAATGTGACAGGTCTCTTATCTTTGTTCTTTTGTTACCAATGCATATGTGGGGTGACTTTAGGTCACCCAAAGGTTTTTGGATTATAAGGAAGATTGGAAATATGAAATGTATCATGGGTCACATAATCTCTCATTCCATTATTTGTAATGGTGAAATGATTAGAATCTTTAGGAGGTGGTATGTCAGAAAGGGAACCCAAGGTATTAGGATCTATGTAATTATCTGGTGAAAGATCAATAAGTATAGCCTTTCCTTTATCCTACTTGAAACTTGGATTCATGCCATACTAATAACTATAGCTTTGAAATTTGGCATCAATATGTTTGTAGTGTTCATATGGGCATAATCTCCTAGAATATTCACTTCCATCCATGAGTGGGAAATCTTGATACATTGGTGTAGCATTGATAGGATTACATGAATCTCATGTAACTAATGCCTGCCTAGAAGAATATTGTATGATAACTCAAGATCAAGCACATGGCAAAGTGTATCATGAGTTAAAGGGCCAATGATAACTGAAAATCTAATGGTGCCTTGTGATTCTCTTTCCTGATTATTGTAGGCTTCAATGGTTATCATTTTTTGTTGAAGATATACCATTATGTACACAAGAAGCTTGATGAGATTTAGAGATACTATGTTGAGGCCTAATCCATTGTCTATACAAAAATGTTTCACTTTACACCATCTTATATAAACTTCTATGTATAATGGATTATTATGGAGTGGGCTAAGGGAAGACATATCACTTTGATTGAATGTGACTTGTTGGGTTAGAGCTAGGTGTCCAACCAAAGCTTGAAATTTATTAGGGGATATGTCACTAGAAATATTTAATTAGTTTAAAAACTCATTCAAGATGTTCTTGTGGATTAATGACATTCACAACAAATCTAAAATATAAATTTGTGATAGTGTCTTCTACAATTGTTCCACACTATCAAACTTCTTATCTTGGTCAGGAGTGAATGGTTTATTCCAAGGCTAAATGGTTGGTTGGATGATAGGGAAAGTGACAGATGGCTATAGGCTTGGGATAGTAATCTTTGAACTTTGATTTATAATTACATAATAAAGATTAAATACTATACCATTATTACTAAGAAATGTTGGGAATGGTGTGGGACTAGACAGGACAAGTCTTGATTGTCGGTGTACTCGTATGTGGTCACGTGGTAAGGATAAGTTGTCGATATAAGGTCCAAAATTAGAAGTCCTAGTTTGTTGTCTTGTCTATATGAATTCCTAGGTTAAAGAAGGATTATCCATGTAATTTGGCTAAATTTTATTGTTTAGTAGTGATCTAGGCATATTAGTGTTTGGTCTAGGATTAATGGAGATGGTATTAATGCTACCCCCTGTAATGTGACCTACAACCCTATTGTAGTCTTATGAAATTGCATGGTAGGTTTGTTGGTTTTTACCATTTTGAACTTGGTTTTATCTATTGTTATATAATTTTAGGTTTTGCTATTGATTTTATTAATTCTATTGGTTTAACCTTTGATTTTGACACTATTGATTTTCTTAATTCTATTGGTTTAACCTTTGATTTTGATACTATTGATTTTGTCGTTACACTGGCTATTGTTGTTGTTGTTACTGATTATTTTGCTGCTATTGATTGTTATGTTGAGGAAAGGGGTTTTTATAAATCCTAAGAGTTTGATTGGAAGTGGAATCACTATTATCTAATGTTATCTCCCCATTCTCTAACATATTCTCAATTAAATACTTGATTTGGACACATCTTCATAGATTATGCCTATTGACCCAATGATAGTCATAGAATTCATTTTCATGGTACCAATTAGGATAAGGAATGTATTGAAAATAATGCTTTGGTATAGGCTAAGTAATTATATTAGCATAAACAAGCTTGTGAAATATAGACTCAATAGGTTCTCCTAGGTCACTAAAGACATGATGTGCAGGCATAGTTATCCTAGAAGGAGGGGTTTACAATGGTAAAGGCTATTATATTTGTTATGCAATTCTTGGTTTTTGTGCTTTCAACATTGTTTGAAGAGGTTTTTGGGTAGGATTAAGCTGAAAGGGTGGTTCAAATGACATTTTCACTATTTGCACATGATGGGATTTAGTTTCTTTATTTCCCATAACATTTATATTATGGTTGAATTCCTTCGATCTTTCTTGGTTATTGGCCTATGTTGAGTGTGATGCTTGTGCTTAAATGATATGTTTGATGTTGGTAATTTATATGATTGGTACCTTGATTTTGATTAATTAAATTATGCTTGATGACTCCTTTATTGATGAACACCTACTCGATCAATAAACATTTATCAATGATCTCTTTGAAAGTATGTGCACATTGTAGTTATAGATGATAAGCTATCCCACTATAAAAAAATTTAGTAAACATAGTGGCTAATTGTTTATCTAGTAAACTATGGGTGAAATGGCTTCTAAGGGCTCTCCATCAGTGTAGATAACTTGTAAAACTCTTACTATCTTTTTTCTTTGCTTATGTTAAGTCCAGTAATGAAATCTCATGCTCAAGATTATAGGAAAAGTGATACATAAAATAATAAGAAATATCATCAAAATCTATTATTGAATTTTTCAGCAACTTTAAAAATCACTCCAAGGCTTGTCTATCTAAGCTGCTTGGAAACAACAACAAAATGTATATGTTACTATATACCACTAGTTGACATGCGACAAAGAAATTGGTCAATTGAGCCTTAGGGTCACCTTTGTTGGAAATATTTTCATTGATTTCGAAGGTTTAGTATTATTGGTGATAGAGGCCCCATTGCATTTAATGTTGTTTGTAATAAATATATCTTGGCTAATATGAATTAATATTTATTTAATATTAACAAATATATTTTTGGTTGCATATGAGACTAAAGAAGGGCCCATGGAGAAGTCGAAGAGCCACAGGGTAAAGACAAAAGAAGAATGGGATGCATTTTCTCATGAAGATCCATCTTGGGGAATACCAAGAGTCACCAAGTGAAGACAAAAGAGGAAGGGCACAATTTCTCATGAAGGGACACTTTAAGGAATATGAAAAGTCACCAAGATGAGGACAAAAGATGGAAGGATGTTTTTGGTCATGAAGGGTCACCACATGACTTTTCAAAGGATTGAATATGAAGGGTCATCCAAGATTGGTGCCACTTTCCATGAGGATTGAAGGGTCACAAAGGGGGAAGGCCAAAGGTCATTTGGAAAGATATAAATAAAAGCTTGAGTAGCCATTTGTAATATGAATGAGAGATAGAGGTTGATTTGATATTTTAATATCTAGCTTAGAAGAGCAATTGTGAGAGCTGAATATGATTTTTATTTGTTATATCTAGCTTAGAAGAGCAAAGTTGAGAGAGAGGAAGGAGATGTTGTATTGATCTATCATTTGTTGAGATAGAAACATTGAGAGATAGGTGTGTGGTATACAAAAAGGGGTTGGTGATCCTATGGGTTGGTGCTCACGAATTGTTGCTGGGTTAGTGCTCGGCAAAGGGGTTGGTGCTCACGAATAGGTGATGGGTTGGTGCTCGACAAAGGGGTTTGAAGCTCCTATGGGTTGGTGCTCTTGAATTGTAGCTGAGGTTGGTACTTGTCAAAGGGGTATGGTGCTCTTGTGGGTTTATTCTCATGAATATACTTGATATTGTTCTATGTGGCTTTTTGCATATTGGGTCTCCACATTATATATGGTGTCTCTCTTTATCTTGTGTGATGTTTATTGTTTGAGTTTTATTACATATCTTGAATGTTTGATTAAGTGGAGTTTGATAAAGGGAAAGTTTTATAAGATATATAATATACTGATTCACCCCCCCTCTCAATATATTCTATGCTTAACAATTGGTATCAAATTAGGTTCCTTTTTGAAAAGTTTTATAGCTTGAAGGTAGGTCGGGAAAGCACAATGGTTAGGTCACAAGAAGGATTTTCTACAAATAAGGCACCTTTGTTTGATGGGATGAATTATGCTTTTTGGAGCATGAGAATGAAGGTTTATTTGATGGCCCTTGGATTCAACATATGGAAATCAGTGGTGGAGGAATATGAAGAGCCATAGACACCTACAATTAATCCAACAAAAAAGAAGGAAAGTGAATGTAATGCTAAAGATTTAAATGCTATTTTATGTGGTTTATGTGAATCTAAATTTGTTAAAGTCATGCAATGTAAATTTTCTCATGAAACTTGGGAAAAACTTGAGAATATTTACAAAGGTGATGGAAAGGTTCAGCAAGCTAAGTTGTAGACTTTTATAAGACAGTTTGAAAGTTTTAAGATGGAAGAAGATATAGCAAGTTATCATTTGCGAGTTGATCAAGTTGTAAATTAGATTCAAGGTCTTGGAGAAACATTAGATGAGTCAACAGTGGTGCAAAAGGTTTTGAGATCTCTACCAATGAGATATGATGTAAAGGTTTCGGCAATTGAAGAGATGAAGAATTTAGCCAAGCTAAAGATGAATGAGCTTCATGGTATTCTCATGGCATATGAGATGCAAACAGAACAAGATAAACCCTCAAAGAGAGAAGTAGCTTTCAAGACATCAAAGAAGGAGAAAGCTAAGATTCAAGAATCAAGTGATAGTTCTAGTGATGATGAAGATGACAATGGAGAACTTTTCATTCACAAGCCAAAAAGAGGAACAGGTAAATATCAAGGAAAATTACCTTTTAAATGTTTTAATTGTGGAAAGATTGGACACTTTTCAGCTAGATGCCCAAATAAAGTTAAAGATGATGAAGAAGAAAAGCCTACATACAAGAAGAATTTCAAAGGCAAATCTAAGAAGGGATTCGAGAAGAAGAGCCTATATTTTAAAGATCCTACTTAGGCAAAGATAGTGGAGTCAGCGATTCAGAAGAAGAAGAGATTCTATTCATGGCTATACATGAAGATGATAAAGAAGAGGAAGAGGAGGAAGCTGAAGTGAATATGGAAGGAGAGCTCATTTGTGCCTTAGAAGAGTTATAAGTTGTTTAGAAGAAGAATCAAAGATTAAAGTGCTAGATCGAGAAAAATGAACAAGAGTCAAAGGAAATGATTGAAGATCTACAAGCACACTTTGAAGAAGCCAAGAAGAATTAAGAAGGTCTCACAGCATAGTTGGAAATAGCAAGAAAATATTGTGAAGGTATGTTATTGAAATTGCCTCTTTAAAATAAGATATTAAGAAAGCAATCAGTGATAAAGTAGTTAGTGATTCAAAATTTGAAGATAGCACTAACATGCTGAATAAGATATTGGAATGTTAAAAATCATATTTAGATAAGACATGGATTGGTTTTAAAAAGAAAAAGAGCTATGCTGAAGCTCTTACACAAGATGAAACAAAAAGGGGAGAAGTAAAGAATACAAAGGACATTCTAAACAGAGAAGGTTGGAAGGAACAAAGCTACAAAAGGAAATCAAGTTAGAGATATACAGACAGGTATTATTTTTATGGCTATTATTTTTATTATAATGGATATGGTCACAAGAAATTAGAATGTAGACAAAGAGCTAACAATTTCAGAAATAAGGAGAAGAAAAGTCAAGTAGAGTCAAGCAAAAGCCACAACTCTTTTGCTCCTCTATCAAGCTTTGGTGAAGAGACCATAGTATGCTACAAGTGCAACAACTTCAGACACATAGCTCAGTATTGTAGAAGTGTGTTCGAGTCAGTCAAAAAGGATAAGAGTTTCAAAGCTCCATTCATCAAGAAGAAGGATTAGAGTGTCAAAGCTCCATTCATTAGGAAGAAGGTTCAAACATGTTCATGGTAGAAGAAACAACATGAAGATTCTATGATGGTGCAGATAGCTTTGCATCTGGTAGGTAAAGATCAGCCATGGTTAATTAATAGTAGATGTTTGAGGCATATGATAGGAGATAAAAGTAAGTTTATTACTCTAAAGAAGATCAATGGTGGTACAGTGAGATTCAGAGATAAAACCACTACCAGGATAGTCGGAGAAGGTACTTTGAGTTTAGATTATGGTAGAACTGAGACTAAGAATGTTTTATATGTAAAAGGTCTTAAGCATAATCTGTTGATTGTTAGTCAAATATGTGATCAAGGATACACATTAAGGTTTCATGCTAAAGGTTGTGAGTTTCAAAGAAAAGATTCAAATGAGTTGATTGCAGATGCTCAAAGGATAGGGAATAATGTATATGTTTTGTTAGATATCTTCTCAAAGGCATGATCAAAAGATACATTTAAAGATCGGTGAGAGAAGTTGGGAGTATTTTCTATTACTTCCTACCATTGTTTTTTAGCATCAAGTGAGGGGGAACTAAGTGTTAACTCCAAGTAGGCCCTTTGCCATTGATGTCAAAGGGGGAGAATAATAGGTACAAGTGTAAAAAATAAGTACAGGGAATAGGTATAGGTTACTACAGTAAGGGGGAGTTACTGTATGTTTCTAGATGACAAGATGTGCAGGTGAAAAGATGTGTCAGTTTCAAGATTGAGGTTGCCATCAATGACAAAGGGGGAGATTGTTGGAAATATTGTCATTGATGTCAAAGGTTTAGTATTATTGGTGATAAAGGCCCCATTGCATTTAATGTTGTTTGTAATAAATATATCTTGGCTGATATGAGTTAATATTTATTTAATATTAATGAATATATTTTTGTTTGCATATGAGACAAAATAAGGGCCCATGGAGAAGTCAAAGAGCCATGGGGTAAAGACAAAAGAAGGATGGGACACATTTTCCCATGAAGAGTCATCTTGGGGAATACCAAGAGTCACCAAGTGAAGACAAAAGAGTAAGGGTGCAATTTCTCATGAAGTGACACTTTAAGGAATATGAAAAGTCACCAAGATGAGGATAAAAGATGGAAGGACGTTTTTGGTCATGAAGGGTCACCACATGACTTTTCAAAGGCTTGAATATGAAGGGTCATCCAAGATTGGCACCATTTTCCATGAGGATTGAAGGGTCACAAAGGGGGAAGGCCAAAGGTCTTTTGGAAAGCTATAAATAAAGGCTTGAGTAGCCATTTGTAATATGAATGAGAGATAGAGGTTGATTTGATATTGTAATATCTAGCTTAGAAGAGCAATTGTGAGAGATGCATATGATTTTTATTTGTTATATCTAGCTTAGAAAAGCAAAGGTGAGAGAGAAGAAAGAGATGTTGTATTGATCTATCATTTGTTGAGATAGAAACATTGAGAGATAGGTGTGTGGTATACACAAAGGGGTTGGTGCTCGGCAAAGGGGTTGGTGCTAACGAATAGGTGCTGGGTTGGTGCTTGGAAAAGGGGTTTGAAGTGCTTATGGGTTGTTGCTCACGAATTGTAGTTGAAGTTGGTACTTGGCAAAGGGGTATGTTGCTCCTATGGGTTTGTTCTCACAAATATACTTGAGATTGTTCTCCGTGGTTTTTCCCACATCGGGTTTTCATGTTATATCTCGTGTCTCTCTCTATCTTGTGTGATGTTTATTTTTTGAGTTTTATTGCATATATTGAATGTTTTATTAAGTGGAATTTGATAAAGGGAATGTTTTATAAGATATATAATATACTGATTCACCCCTCCCCCCTCTCAGTATATTCCGTGCTTAACAACCTTTCCCTTTATATTTATTGAATTGTAGTGGTTCATATCCTAGAGGAAATAGTATTTGTAAATACTCCATGATGAATGGATAGGAACACATGTCATCCAATATAAACTTTTTAATTTGTTTCCCAACCTGAATGGCAATAATTACATCCTTCATCTATTATAATTCCTTGGATATGAAACTAGAAGGAACATTGGTTTGAGGGAGAATATTGGCTTGGGTAGATGGTTGGGAGGTCACACGTGGGACACTTTGACTAGGGTATGATGGAGATAACTATTGGGTAATATTAGTTTGGTTGGGGAATGGACCAAGAATATGCATATGTGGATTAGGATGTACTTGAAATTACAAATTTGGTTATGCACTATTCTAGTTTTGGTTGGTGATAAAGGTTTGACTTAGAGGATTTTGTGGTTTGGATGGAGGGATATAACTATACTATTCCTAGTGTGGTTAAAAAGGGACATGCTGGTGACTAATCAAAACATGTTGTTGAGTGGGAACTTGTAGACCAAGACCCTGTCTCTAAATTTGTGGAACATTTTGAACCAATGGTTGTCTAGTAGGTACTTAAGAAAAATGAGAACCTCCTTATTAGATGAATCCCTATGGGGAAGTGAAAATAGGTTGTAAATTCAACATCTATCACTGACTAATATTTTCACATTATTGACTAGTCATTGCTTGGTTTTGGATTGGCATATTAGTCTACAATTGAAGAGGTATGCTTGTCATTACCTAGCAAGGTGGAACATTAGTTACTCCTAACTACGGTGGCAATGTATTTATCCTTTGTTGCATTGGTACACTAGATTATGCTTATTAATATAGAATACTACTTGTTACTTATTGAAGAGGAGTAGGATTCATCACAGTCTATCATTGAGGTGTGACATTGGTCATTGTTTGGTGGTCTAATCATGTAGGTTGTACACTTGAGGAAATAGTTGGTTGAGGTTGGGATGTCGAAACTCCTATTCTTTGGTATGATGATTCACTCATGGAATTAACTATGAGCACATGTTATTGGCTAGTTGTTTATGTGTTAGTACCACTTTGATTGGGATTGGATGCTACTTACACATTATCCACTACAATTGGCTCACTATTTTATGTACAGGCTGAAGACACTTCTTCAATAATAGTCATATGCATCAAGTTATCTATCAAATCAATTTACATGAATGGTTTAGAACTTGGATTCTCTTGTCCAATTAACTCTATCAACACTCTTGTTGAAGGAACTAGGTCAATAAGAGGCTTACTCGTCATGTTCATTTGATTGAAATTATGTGTTAGATTTAGGTAGGTTTGATATCCTATTTGCATAAAGTGGTATTTTATGATGTTTTTCCCTTGATTTGATATATTAAGGTATTGATACATTGTTTGAACTAGAGCCATATGATTGCTAGAAGAATCCTATTGATCATAAATGATATTGTGGGGCACTCTTACTAGGCTTGGTAAATTTTCATGGGAGAAGTCTACTGGAAACTTGGCCACTACCTCTATAGCTCTAACCAAAATCTCATCTTTGTTCTCTAAAAAATGTTGATCAAACAAAAATGGATCATACATGGAAGTCATATTATTAGAATATAACTATTGAATAATTGGCTTGACCACTATGGGTATTGTAGCTAAGTATTGTGTGGTTTGTTCTTGGTTTTATTCTGAATAAGGTGGTTTGTTAACCAAATAATTAGCCAATAGATCTTGACTTTGTGCCCCTAACTGAGTATTATAAGAGGGACACGAATCCATATCATAAGTAATATTATCTGTGTAGGGGTCTTGAACCATTCCTTCCTATGCAACTATATTACTAATCCCTAGATTATACATGAGTCCACTACAATGTAGGAATACATGTTGGGATCCATAGTCAATGCTTTGAGATAAAAGGTCAAAGATTTATACAAACTCTAGAAAGGACAAAATCTAAAATAGATGATGTTTCAACTTGGTCTAGATTCATCAAAAAGGATTAAAAGGTTTATGCAAATATTTGTGATAAAATGAGCTAGCATGAAATATCTAATGTTCACTATTCACACAAAGATAAGCAAGTAAATGGACCAAAAATTGAAATGACAAAATCCAAGGTATAAGTGTTTCAAATCAGTCTAATCTAGAAATTTAAAAGTTATTGGGTCTTTTAACCAAACACAACATCAAAAGTTAGGCTCAAACAAAGTATGTGCTAGGACTCTTGGCCAAATGACATAAAAATCTAGACTTTGAAATAGATGAAAATTTTAATCTAATGGATTTAAAACACTTATACCAAACACTAGGCAATTGATTCTTAGACATGAACTTGATCAACTAGGTATAAGGTATGAAACAAAATGCACTTTAGAGATAGTTTATTTTCTCATAAATAATGTTGTAAAACTTGGTTATTTTACCAAATAGGCTAGAAAAAAGTCAACGGTATAACTGTGCTACATAAAGGATCACAAAAGTACACTTAGATTGGTCTAAAAATGTAGGAACAAATTTGAACTCTATGCAAGAGGGTCTATGAAACAACATTTGAAATGTTTTGGGTAGCATAATGATGCTACACTACCTAAAAGGTGTGATAATTTTTTTTTTGAAAAACTCTCTAAGGCAAAGATAGTTTCCCACAATTTTGATAGCATAACACTACTTTTTTTGACTCAAAATATTGTGGTACATAGACTCAAAGTGTAAGTATTTAGCAAAAAATGGCTTAAGTCTATCAAGTGATGATAATGATTATGAGTATTTAAATGACATTCAACCTAAATTGGAAATTAAACCTAAGTTCCCTCAAGTTTAGTGAAAATGGTGAACCCACTTAACACATCAACCCTATGAACCTATAAAGGTGTAATTTTGAATTTATATAATAAGTAAAGGACTTAAACAACTTTGGTAAAGGTCTAAACTAAATTAGGCATCATAACTATGCCAAAGTAGATGATATGAATCCCAAGATTTTGATGAACTTTGAACAAGGAAAATTGAGGATTTCACATGAGCAACATAATGCATCTTTTTTCAAAAGAAAAGTAGGACTATGTGTTTTGGTTTGAATTTCTTGTTTACACCAATTTTTGGGTCCAAACAAGACTTCAATCTAAGATAAAACTCAACTAATTAATCACCCTTAGACTTTAAACTGACAATGTTGCTTGGTATTGTTGGAATCCATCAATATACATCATTTGAGAGGATTTTAAGTCTTCATTCAAAAGTAAATGCACATTATATAGTAGGGTTTTTACACTCCCATTCTCTCAAATGAAAATATTGTGACATGGACCTTGAGGCACACCTTGCACCAATAATACTTCCATGCCAAGTGAGGATTCATCTAAGATCTAAAATTTTTTTGAATGTTCTATGGGAATCAATTGCATAATGACTTTCATGCCAAACAATGCAAAATAAAAGCATATATTTTGGGTCCATATCATTTGACTTGTTGTAAAAAGGTCTAGTCTTTTTTGCAACCACTACATCTTGTTATTTGCTTAGTGTAGTGTGATGTTCAAAGTGCCACTATGTCCCATGTGTAACTCCAAATAGGAGCCAAATCAAATCAATGCCGAGAGGTGAAACCCTGGATCAAAGCTTCCCTAAAGAGCTTGTGGGAGGTAATGACGTCCCACTCACAAGCCAAGATGCAATGAAATGAAAGACATAAAAAGAAAGACTTTAGGGTTATTTTCAAGGTACCCAAACTTTGATGAGTTTTTGGGGAGTGCTTTAGAAAAATTTCTTTCTAAGCCTTGGACTAGGCTATTTGCAATAGGAATGGCACTTTTGATTCCAAGGGTTCTCTAAAGGGGACAAATGGAAGAGCATACATGCACCACCCCTCTGTTTACCAAACAAAAGTTAGATTAAGAAACTATTTGAAGATGAAAATCTTGGAAATATGTGTTCATTTTTAATCCCAAATGAAAATGAGATGGTGTTAATTTGACCCCTTGGTCTTAGTTGTAAACTTTGAAAACATTCACCATAAACATCTAAATTTTTTGTTAAACACCAAAACAAGGTTCCCAATTTATTTTTAAGCATGTAAGAGGTGATATAAACATGTTTTTATAAAATGTCAAGCTTGGTCCTACAACAAAAATGTTAGCATGTCCTTTATCCTTGAAGCTATTTTAGGCTTGAAATAATGAAATTCAAAAAAAGAGCTCTCAGGTTTGTGTTTTAAAAAACACATTAACTGACATTGGTTAGATAAATCATGATGGTTACACTAGCTAATCAATGATATTTATCTAGCTGACATCAGTTATACCAATAGTGACTGATGACAGCTATCCAACTGATGTTAGTTTTACTAACTAATGTCAGTTACTGTGTAAATTTGTGATAAATAAAAATGGCAAAACAAAGTTGGAAAATCAAATTTCAAGAGTTTTAATGATCCAAATGAATATTTTAGAGCTTAAAAATGATATTTTTCATGTGTGGGATGCATCTTATCGCATAGGTAATCCCATATTTTTTCTAAGAATTTGACTCAAGAGAGGATGGCTAGTATGGTGTTAGTTTCAAAATGAAAATAAAATGAAAGAAACACACTAACTAGCATAAAATCTCTAGGCCTAGACACTAGGGAGCACTTAGTTAACAAACATGAATAAAACACATAACTAAAATTCAAAGGAAACCCTCTTTTACTTTCCTTAGATGCTCCAAAATGCTTGTTTTAGTGGCTTTCTTGGCTTGTGCTCATGAAATCTTCATCAAAGGAGGCTTGGCTATCTCCTTTTCTCCTTGGCACTTTCTAGATTTGGATTGGAATTAATTTGGGATGGTAACACTAATCGTAATGGCATTTCGAATTATTTGTGCATTATAACTTTGCATTATCAAGACTTAGAAATGATGTTCATGGCCTCTCTAATTATATATTTTTGAGATTGTCTAGAATCATCTTGAACCGTCCATTTCAGGATTGAGATGTGTGGTTAAGGATTAATTCAATTTTTGGAATTAATTTTATAATTATCCTCATCATGACATTGGAAGAAGGGGTAATTAAGAGGCATGGAGGGAATCGATCCTGATATTTATGGCATTTATGGCCTAGGGATGTATTCCCAAGAAATGAGGTCACCTAATAATGCATATATTCAATATTCATTTCCAAAACAAATTATTCAACAAGTTTCCATGGATTTATTGATTAGGCTCTAATTTGGTTTAATTATCTCTTAATTATGATTAAGCACTTTGTGCACAAAATACTCAATTTGATCAGAATTCCTTATTATTGGTCCAAAATTCAACTAGATTAGAATTGGGAATCAATGTCAGATGCATTGGATATGTTATCCCATTTAGGAAGTTATTGAAAAAAAAAGGCACATGACTTTTACAAGTGATTTGATAGGAAAGAGAAATCTAAACTACCTAGGTGTAAAATTAGCATTTTGACTCAGAATGATCTGATAAAAGTTAGATAGCCCATAAATTACATTGCCTTATTTAGTGATACCTTGGCCAAAATCAACACTTGAATATGTCAGTTTCACATCATTTAGCATGTTTTAGTGTTTTTAGGCAAAATTGTATATTTTGGGTTGAAATTGGTTTAAACCCTGATTGGAGGTTATTAGTAGCCAATTTTAGGTGTCTACATAACTCAAAAATTTACTACAGTGTTGTCTCCCAAGATGAAAAATATTTCCCTACATTTAATCAGTTTGATGAACGTACTCTTATCTCCAGTCATGTGTTTTCAACAACCACTATCTATTACCCATAAATTTTGCTCCTTGGCATGGAGTGTAGTTTGATCAATCATAGATTGATTTTTCACTTTTCACATAACCTTGGGTTTCTTATTTGGCCTATTTTTCTCTTTTTTAGAGAATTGTGAACCTTTGTTCACACTAAGAGGAATGTTATTCTTTTGTATCTTTGGTATTACAAAGTTTGTTCTACAATGTTTAGGTATGTGACCAAAATTATTATAATTATAGAATATTACATTTGTATCTAACAAGGAAGAAAATGAATTTCTACTTAAAAAGTTTATTCTCCTTTTAGGTAAAACCCTACATTCAATAGCCTTATGACCAAATTGATTACATGTATAACAATAACCATAGAAGGATGAGGCATACTTGGTCATATCATTTATTTATGTAGAGTGAGGAGCTCTTATAAAATCTAGATTATTCAAGTGTCTCACTCTTGTGTAACCATCTGCATCATCTACCCTTGTGTTCTACATCTTCTTTGAGGTTTTAGATATTTTCTCATTTCTCTTTTTCCTTTATTCATGCTTCTTTTCTCCTAATTATCCTTCTGCTTTAAATTTATCATATAGGTTAATGAATGTAATGGTTATGGGAATTTTTATTTTTTTAAAACCAAGACCAAATATCTCTTTTGAAGGATTTTGAGAGTTCACCACTTCATCAAGAATGTTTGATCCTCTTATCAACTTCAGAATTTTATCTATTTGTCTTTTAGATTTAACAAGTTATTTTATCAAAGCAACTATTTCTACTTATAACTTTATGTACTCATCAGATTTAGATTGTAGTTTAGGTTTTACTACATCTTCTATTCTTTTGGACTCTTCAACTTGTGTCTTTAGGCTAACCACCATCTAATCAAACTTTTCAATACTTTTGGACATTTTTTCAATCTACTTTTATCTAAGCTTCTTCTATTTTCAATTATTCTTTCTCAACTTATCTATCTCATCTAGAGCACAAATGAGTTCACACTCAAGATCCATCCTTCTTCTTCTTCTTCATCTGAGTCTTCAACTTATTCTTGATCCATAGAAGCTGATCCTAATGCCATGAATATGACTTCCTTTTCCTTAGTCACAAAGGCACATTTATGGTCATCATCAAAACTATCACAACCATCTAATGAATCATTGTCTTCTTTTATGTTCAAGCATTTATTATTTTTGAATAAGTTATTATTATAATAGTGGGATTTCATGTTTTAATTATATTCTTCTTGCTTAGAGATATCCTTTTTATTATAAGGGAGTTTAGCAGCAAAATGTCCTACTTTACCATAGTTAAAGCATTTAAAAGGAAACTTACCTTTGTACTTTCCAAATCCTCTTTTTAATCTTTTGAAAAAGTTGGCTTCTTCTTCATCAATCTCCTTAGATATGGATGTAGGTACTTCTAACTTTAATACTTTGGATGCTTTGAATGCAACTTCCCTCTTGAAGGTATTTATTTCTCTAATTATCAGCTCATAGGCTATGAATGTTCCATGAAACTCATCAACAATGGTTTTATCCATATCAATTTCTTCCTCTATTTTAGAGTTTCTTGAGTTATATCTTGATGTTAGAGATATTCAAACCTTTTTGAAAATTACTAGATATTTCATCTCTTCTCTAAGGACTCTGATTGTGTTAACTATTTCATCTACTGTAAGGAGGTCATCTACAATTTTCTCTTCTTCATTCATTTTAAGGCTTTCAAACTTGCCTTTGAATGTTTGTAGCTTGGCAAAATTTACCTTGTCATCACCTTCATAGATTATCTTTAATTTTTTCTAAATATCTTATGTATTTTGACAATGCATCACTTTGAAAAACTCTAAATTAGATAATCCACAAAGGATAACATTCTTTGCCTTAACATTGCTCTCATATGCCTTATTTGAAGCATAATCAGTGGGAGTTGTATCAAGGGATATATATATATATTAAAAATATACATATATACATAAAAAGTAATAAATATAAATATGGTTCCATTTTAGTTCTCTGAAATTGATGCAGAGCATATACCAAGTTTCAAACTCTATACTTTTGCTTTTGATACACTTCTCTAACAATGGTTCTTAGGTTCATTTATCATGTTTTAGTTTACACATTATTATCATTTATATTATTCTTTTAATTTTTTTGACCTTGTTAAATATAGTCTACTTGACCTTATATTCCCATCTATCATTTCTGTTAACATTCCACAAATCTCGCTTTCTTCCTTTCTACAATTCTAACAACACTAGACACATTCCTTGTACTATGATGTGCCACTTATTATTAAAGATGATCTTTATAGTTTAAAATTGTCCTAATAATGATTATATGGTTCTAAATATACCTCTCTATCCACTCACTAGCTTTATCCCAACTTCCAAATCTCAAGTCTTTCTTTTGCACAACTTTGCCAAGTTTTTCCTCAGTCCTCCTAGCCCTATTTTTGGGCTTTCTTTGATGTGTAAAGACTATACCTTCACCTTATTAAAATATAAATCTTGATACAGATACAATTTTCCAATCTCTATTGATTCATAAAGTTTTATCACACACATTAACCCTTTAGTCATTTTACCAGACCTATTTTATACTTTGTTACCCCTATTAGGCCTATTCTAGACCTTATAATAACTCAATCCACAAAAAAATGTGCAATAGATTTTGTACCAACTCAAAATTATGAATATGTGTTCAATCACATGGAATGTGGTTATAATAAAAAAATTGGCTTGTTTTGATGTTTGAAACTCTTGTTGTGTTTGACACCATATGACATCATTATTGTCTTGATTCGGGACCATATGACATACCTAAGACAATGACATTAGATTATGAAAATTTATGAACCTCTATAGGGTCTAATCCCTTTGGACGCATTTGATAAATCATTTTACAACTTTCCACATATAAAAAAATTAATTTGAAAGGCTTCCCAATATTCAAATTTTCAAATAGAACTTTTTGTGGGAAAAGAAATAATTTGAATTCTATGCTCCTTAAGACCAACTAGAATCCACAAATAGACTAATAATGAGCTCAAAATTCTATAAGACACATAATACACTATCTTTATAAAAAAATGGAACAAAATCAGGGTCTATATAAGATGCCCCTCATAAAAAATCATAGTTTGATCCATCAAAGAGAGGTGTTTTGTTTGAGGAAGAGCCTTCTTGACTAGCCATTTGTATTCACCATCCAATATCTACCTAAGCTAATTAAGCTTCTTCTAAGGATCTTGGGCTCTAATACCAATTATTTAAACAAAACTATCTAATGAGATGGGGGTGAGTTAGTATATTGAATAAATTATTCCTTTTTAATCCCTTTAATTCAGAGTAAAACATATATGTAGAGATCACACACACCATACGCATAACACTAGATATACCATGGAAAACCCAATATGGGAAAAATCACCATGAGAATAACTACTAAAATCTACTATTTTAATCTAGCCTCACAATCAATAATCTCACTAGTTAAAATGTTTAAGGGCACCAACCCTAAGGAGACACCAATCCCATAATTTAATAACACCTACTCTAAAGAAGCACAGATTCCCTAACTGTGCACTAACTCAACTTATTTGATGGTACCCACCAATCATATCTATATTCAAAACATGGATTTATAACATATTACAATTTTGATTCATAAATTAATCCAATTTAATTATCTATTATAGGTCTGGTCTGTAATTGCTCATGCTCTGTACATCTCTATCTTCTCTTTTGTTCCTCTCTCTCTTAATTTGACTCTGCTCAACAACAATAAAAATAGTGTGAACAGCTTTTATTGTATCTCTATCTTTCTTTTGTTCATCTCTCTCTTAATTTGATCTAAGGATTTATATCTTATCTACATTAACACTTATTTACTAACACATCATGATAGTTTTGGACTCAGTTCATATTTCTTGAATAACAAGTTTCCCACATTTTGAACTCATTTTCCATCATAGTCATTCTTGGTCTTATTACTATTTTAGCATAAACTAGGCTCTTGTTTTGATGCACATACATTATTACATAAATTTGATTGATCACCACAATAAATTTCATTATTTATGTCATAATTCATAGCTTAACTACATGTTCCACTACTTTATTGTTGGGATGAACATATCTTTAAATATTTACCTTTGATCTTATGTTTTGTGTCATGATCTAATGATCTTAAATCAATTTTCTCAACTTTAAAACACATCCATTAGATCAATTTATGATAGGATTATGTGCTCCATTAGATCTTTGTACACTTCTAGGCTTTAATGTTCCAACTTTAAAATACATCCATTGGATATTTTGATTTGAGCTCTTGTGTGTCGTTAGATATTCAAAGTTTCACAAACTTTACTTTTTTCTAACATTAAACATCAACCACTTATCCTCATCTCACTGCATCCTGACATCTTGGAGTAAATGCGCTTTGATTATCTCTTTGAGAGTTTCTCAAAATTTACCTTGTGTAAATTTGACTAAGTATAAGAACCATCTCAATATGCCTAGACGGCTAAATTTTCACAGACATATCTTTTTCCTCGATCAACTACTCAAACTTTAACTTCTGTAAATTTGACTAAGTATAAGAACCAGTTCTAAAATTTGGACCATATAAACTAGGCATAATACTTAATAAACCCATATGTTTATTTCATCCTTAAAACTTCATGCATTTGAGATATAATGCCATTGATTTTCTCACTCAAATTATTTTAACGCAGAGCCAACTATGTTTAGAGTGACATAAAAGGCCAACTTTGTGCTTGCATAGCATATTTTGCACTTAGTTGCATTACTTGAATTTTAGTTCATAAGATCCTCTCACATAGTGGTTTCCATCCATATATCCATTTGTTCCTAAAATATTTATACATGAAAGATATGACACCATCAAAATGCCTTATCAGCTTTTCTTAAAACCTACAAAGTTAACTAAGTGTGGGAAAACACTATCAAAATGCTTGGAATCCCAAATTTGCATATGCATATCTTTTGTCTCACTACATCGTGTGCCCTGAGATTCAGTGAATCGAAATTGGGTACAAAAATGAGCAAACCTATATGATCATTTTATCCTGACATCTCCATGTGTGTGAATTCTAAACTCATCAACATGCTTACTTGGATTTTCTTAAAACATTTTGTAAATTTGGCTACGTATAGAACTTAGTGAATTCTTTCTGAGTAACCAACTTTGCACCCTCATATCTTCTACTGTGCTTCATCACATGAATTTAAATATGGTTCATAACAACTAGGGACTAATGTGATCACAACCTTATGACCAACTCCCCTAGACTCATCCATACATGGTAATGGTGATAAAAATAAACTCCCTAATCATATTTTCCTATGATAGACCCAAAATGTCTAGATGAACAAAATGAAGAACCAGATGAATTCCACTCATGAACACAAGTACTCCAATCATCCTTAACCTCTGATAGTATCCCTTGAACATCTATAAATCATCATACTTAGCCTTAAATATTATTAACATCTATAATGTCAATAATCTCCCTTTTGACATCAATTATAATCATATTACCAACATTTAGTTTACTTTGCATGTACTTAGTGAATATGAAAACATAGGACCTAACTAGATTTATTGCATAGTGTTTATTAACTAGAAGCTTTAGAACCCTCTCTAGTGATGTTATTGTGGTAACAAATCCCTTGGCTAGATATAACGAATCCATCTTAGTCATGACCCTAAATATTTAATGTATTAATAAAAAAAAGTGTAAGTAGGATTTATCTTCTACGAACTAGGATTGATTAATAATTTAGCATCTTTTTACTTTGTATACACTCTTTATATTCAAACTAAAATATACAAGTGGATCAAAATCAATTTCTAATTGTTATAGTAAGCCTCCATACAAGGTAAGGGCCACTGAAAATAAGAGTGATCCAAAGGCCAGAGTTAACACCGAATTTTATTAGCTCCTACACATAGAGTTTTCACCAAACATCCATAATCACCATCACATGTTTTATATAATTTCATGAAATGTAAGGTCATATCTCTCCCTCCTATCAAAGACGTTGATACAAAATGACATCTTTCAAAAGACTATTATTATAATGAATTGTAAAAATATCACAAGGCACTAGGACATAAAATAAATAGATTCATCATCTTGAAACATAAGATCAAAAATTTGATAAAGGCTAACATTACTGATAGGGCACACCCACAGAGGCACCCAAAGTTCAACAAATGGAAGCTAAGGCATTGAAAATATTCTTAGGTCTATTTTTGAATCATACAACAAATGAGGTAAGGAACACTTTAGATGTTCACTATACATATCAAACAAATACACCACTATCATAATAACACACTATTACAAAGGATGTACACCCACTAAAAAATATCATTAGTGCGTACCATACTAAATTTATAGCTAGATCGTTCATCACTTTCTTGGAGTAAGATATTGTTGATTATGATTCCAATTTATATGCACTCTTTGTATGATCTTACATAGATCATCATCCTATTTAGAGTGTTATGGTTGATAATAGGTCAAGTATTAACATGTGAAGTATCACACTTATACAAAATTTGGGATATATCTCCTAAAAAAATAGTTATTAGTATTTTGAGTGACCATGTTTAGAGTCCATCAATGAGATTATACTTCCACTACAAGTTGGACCAACTCATGTGGCCATTAAATTCTTAGTAGTACATAATACATGTGTATTTGACATGTTATTAGGTAGACCATAGATATAGTATCTACAATCCATACCATCCACCATGCACAAATGTCTAAAATATATACATGCAAATCAAGTGATCATAGTTGAGGGTATTTTATATGAATATTATCTACTTGTCCCATAGGTAGTTATAACTCAACTACTAGTTAAATGATAGTTACCAGTTATAGCTTAGTTACTAGTTATAACATAGTTATTAGTTATATCACTAAGCACAGTTACTATAAGTACACCATAAATTTTAGTAGAGCCATTAGCGTAGGTGAGGTCTACTCTTTAAATGTTTCTACATACACATACACTACCATAAATATCATTATTAGAGATATCCTTACATCAAAGATATGTGACAGATTCTAGAGGACCTCATACTCACTTTCTTCTGAGATCTATATTATTGAATTCTTAAGGTTCCCAACGTAGGGCACATACACCAACTACAATATCTTCTACCATATGTGTCCCTAAGATCCCTATAGTTCATAAGAAACCATAGTCAATGTAATGGATTCCTAAAACTATTCCAAAAGTAAGGATAGTTATAGATCACTTGGTATAGTAGGTTTTAGGACATAATTACCCTTTCATCAACACACACAAAGACATTTCATTTATTCGACACATGTCACATTGATAGTGAGTCTCCCATGAGAATCATCGGTTAGGATTGTTCTTCCCTTATTGTATATACTTTCCTTCTCCCTTGTTCCTTGTATATAGTTTCATTTTCATGTCTATTATACATAGATTATACCTAGAAAATATAAAAATAATATAGTATTTCAAACAAACATAAAAGCATTCAAATATTTATTTATAAATCCTAAAATTATAGATTGTATGTATTGTCATGTTTACACTTCTTATATTTTCCAGACATTACATATGCTAGATATCTTAGTATAGTTAGTTTTATCATACATATATCTTTCACTTATTCCTTTGGAATGCTTGTAGATTGATACATGAATCAAGCCCACTACACCAATCAAAATTTGTTATTATCTACCCATTGAGGGAATATAAAATGATACACAAGTTCTTCATTTGACACATTCTTCCATTTGGGGCACCTTATACACAATTTTGATTACTAGGTTACATATTTCTCAAATCTACATCATATATTTAGCATTGTTATGTCTTAATGTTGATCATGTTATACTTAGATTTTTTCTAGATAATACTACTTTAGACTTAGCATATGTACATCCTAAATCTTACATAGATTTGTATTACATTTTTATACGTACTTTCATTTATATATTTCCTAGTTTATAATTGATTGTATCTCTATTCTTGTTCTATTCAATGGAATTTGAATATGTCATTGCTCTTTATCTCTATGCCACTTCTTGTCACAATATGTATGATTTAGAGATGTGTCCATGTCCTTGTGTGTGCCTTCCTAATTGTGTATCCATATATTTGAACATGTCCTTCAATGTGGCTATAATCCAACTTGCTTGTTGTTTATGTATATAGACATTTGAACATATCCATGTACGTATTACTTTCTCATATATAGTGATACCTCTCAATTTCCCTTATATTGTGTCCCCTTGGCTTACTTTTCATGCCTCATGTGTGTTATATATATGCTTTTTATATGTGTTATGGCCATGGCACTTGTCTCTTTATTGTTACATGCTCTAGTTTTAGATGTCATGATGGGCCTCATGCATATCCCCTTCCTACTTGGGTGTCATGATAGACATCATGCCCCATCCCCTAGGTAGTTACTTAGTTATTTCTTAGATTTGTTTTTACATACATTCTTATATTTATCTTGATAGTTTTGTGAATGTTAGACATAACATAAATTGCACATTAAAAACTTATGCTCATATTATATTACATTGTAATGTTATGTATCCACATTATATTAGATTATTACATAGAATCATATATACTCTAGCTAACACACATCTTTCAAAGATTTTTATTTTGAGAAAATTTATTGCATAATTTATAGAATTCTCCTCTCAAAAGAGGGGACATTCATAGGGGTTTATCACAAAGATTAGACTACTAGAATGCACTCAAAATAATGTTTTTAGCACACACTTTTAGAATATAGAAATTATACTCAAGTAAACATAGTGGGAAAATAGTAAAACAAAGTTAAATACACTTGAATATAAATTAGAGTAGAAGGACACTAGTACCACATAGAACTACTATTGAATATATGGAGCTACTATCTAGTATCCTTTGTTTAAAAAAAATCTAGAGTGGGAAAAAATTAAAGCATGTATAGTCCAAGTTAGCATAGGTTTAGTTACATATTTACTATGTTTTGCTCAATTTTGATTATTTTATCTCAGATTCATGTTATGTTTCTCAAATTGGGGGCATGAGGTGCAACATGACCATTCCCATTTATATTTCATATATTTAGATATAGATTATTATAACTCACTCTAGAATTCATATGCTTAGATATTAGATTTAGGGTCATGTGCATAACACATTATTTTCATATACTCACTTACACACTAGTTGATCAGATGGAATGATAAATTCCATGTCATTTTATACATTGTATACATCTCAAATCATATTCTAGGTTACACAAAAATTTCATGGCTTACTCCATCTATAATGATAGGCATTCTTGAGTGACCTAGAGCTCCCTGATATACCCAAGTAGCCATATAATTGACATTTTTAGTTAGACATTTACTATTACATCACAAAATTTAAGTTTCAAATGCATATATTACACATGGGTAGGAAATGATGTAGTTAGAGCCTAATTGAATTATTGAGCCACCTATATGAGAGGGTTAAACACACCATCAATCTAATCAAAGTTTTTCATAGGTCATGATCCACCAAGAAGGGGTGGGAAATGATGGATTGAAAATTGGATTGAGTTTTTAATCCACCCACATATGAGGATTAAGTAAGCCATCAATTCTATCCAAGTTGTTCACCAATTGATCACTATACACACATAGGTTGTCACCAAGTTTATGCATTGGTTTGTATATCTAGTGACGTATATTTGTTCCTTTTATTTCTTATCTCTTTACTCAGTTTTATTTATTTTTAATTCTTTACCTAGTTTTGTCATTGATTTGGATATTTCTATAGTAAGTATTGATCTATGCATGTTTCACTTGTAAGACATGAATTGAAGCATGCTTCACATACTTAGACCTAGCTTCATGGTCTTCACCTCTTAGGTAAGTATATGTACATTTATTTTTCCTTTATCCTAATAATTTCATTTTGATACATTTATAGAATAAAGGTTGGGGGGAATATAATCACCTAAAAGTGAAACTTGGGTGCTAAGAGTGCCACTTAAGACCACATATCCCTAGCTTATCCCAAAACTTATCCTAGAGCCTATTTTCACACTTATACAATTTTCATATGGACCAAAAAAGTCTCAAGTTATCCATAAAGCAGTCTTAGACCCTCATTCTTGCATCCTAGTCCTTTATGCCTAGTGTTCTTCCACTTGGACACTAGCACCATAATAGGTATAGTAATACCACATGGTGCTATTGTCATAATAGTGGAAATATTATATTTTCACTCTTATTTTCACACACACACACACACACACATATATATATATATATATTCAAATATTGTAACTCTTAAGGTTGACCTAGACCTCTTTTAGCACCCACAAAAGCACCAGAACAACATAAATATTTTATCCATCTAACCACTAGATGGAAATTAAATGCAAATTACACATACAAAATCAAAATAAGTACACAATTAATGTTATCAGTCCCTATTCTGCCCTACTTCTTCATACTACCATCTATAACATTCCTAAGCTTAGATTACCTATATTTATAGTCTCAATCACATTCAAAGCACTCAATTTAACTGTAATACTAGCTTCTCTTGAAATTTCACTAGAACTTAGGTGGGGAGAACTACATCGGGCTTGATCCCTCTTTAGAGTATTGGTATGTATGAAACTCTCATCATAATGGGATGTTGAGGATGTCCAACCTACCCACTAACAAACACATTTTTCATATTGTATCTACTAGGTGCCCTAGAAATATGAAGGAAAAATGAACAAAATATGACATATACAAGTTTTTAAAACTCATGAACATAGGAAAAAACCTCATAAATCTAGATATAGGTGCACCTAAAAGCTCAAGACAGTCCTATTTAGAGGAAACTACCTTTAAAATAGGAACATTAGTACCACATGGTACTACCATCTAATTAGGGTATTACTGTCTAGGAGGGGTTTTGACACTTGGATCCTATATGAGACACATAGACCAATCTCTACTTTAGTTTTCAACCTCTATATAATGTATCTAAGTTATTTTCTAGCTAAGTTATTACTTACATTATTTATTGTTATTTTATATAGGTAAAATTAAGTTAATTCTATAACAGATCAGTGGCTATATTTATTGCATATTTATACCTTGATTTACTATACTCATCTCTTTAACAAACATATGATTTACATAAATTAAGTCTTAAAGGGTTAAAACACCGTGTATACATTGGTCATTTTCATGAAACATGTTATGGGAATAAAAATTTGTAATATCTTTCATCTTAGGTGAGACATTTGATCATGATGTTATGATTAGGATCTGACATCTTGATTATCTAAAAGCTTCTCAAAAGTGATATTTTTAAAATATACAAATTTAAAATCTCAAAAGTATCCTCCCTTAGATTACACTACACAACACTCTAAAAAAGATGTTTGTTCCACTGATGCTAATTATGATTAATCTTATACAAAATATCAATATGTGAATGTAACTAAAGTCAATAATCATTGCAAATCAACCCATAAATATCTTTATACCTAACCTAAGAAACCTTCTACTGATGATCAACTACTCAAAGATACTACCAATTTTTATCCTGTATTTTATGAACCATCCACTAGTGATGATCTACCTCCACTAAAAGATCCTCATATACATCCAAAAATCATTCCACGTAATCAACCTAAGAATTGTACTCACTCTTCTCATAAATCTCATTGGAATTTATTAAATGAACTTAATTATATGCCTTGTAAAATTCCTCTCATGAAATTATTAATAACTTCTCCATGTCATCATAAGTTTCTTAAGCAAAAACTAAAAGACATAATGTATGAAATATGAATTGCATGATGCACAATAAATTAATCCTAGATCATATAAGATAGAACACACATACACTTCTAATTGGGCATATACTTTTTAATCAGGAGCATGACCAATATGGGGATCTACTAGACTCGATTAGGGGATCACTTATATCATTTGTCACAACACATCATGCTAGGAAGGGTTCCAAAGCCTACAGTCTCACACAACACACAAAAACCCTAAAAGAGTCATATGATTTCATGTTCACTTATGTAATAAACAAGAAATTAAACTATTCTAATAATAAGAAAAGTAAACTAATATAGTACACACTAAATATTGTGGCACAAAGTGAGGGGTTAGATGCAAAGCAATCAAATATGTATAGGGAAATTCAAATAAAGTAAGTATGAGTAACACCCTAATACATAAAATATGAAGAGTAATATTATTTGAGCTAACACTTATGATACTTATATCTAATAAAAGAGAGGAGAATAAAGTTAGAATATACTTACCTAAATGTGAATCCATCATGATTTAGTCTCTCCCTTGGCCAATGGGGCTTCTCAAGAAGTGTTTATGGTTCTTAAGATTCAATTTTTTAGGCCAAAACATCAAAGACCTATCTACAAGAATAGATTCTACAAATAGGAAACATAAGATAATACTTCTCTACTAAAATGGTGGAAGAGTAGATTGTGAAGAAGTGTAAGTGAATAATAAATCTTTTTTGTATATTCTTAATAATGACCAAAATGACCTTGTATATATAGGATTATCTCACCCAAAAATTATTTGGATATGTCAGTTGTGCTAGGTCAATCAGGCTGACCTAGTACATTCTCAATATAATGCCTAAAATCTATGTTAGGTCAGTTGGGAGACAAATAATTAAAAAGAGCTAAAGTGAACCCATAATAAACTAGGTTGACTAGGTTGACCTAGTGTATTTAATAGGTAAAAAGGGTGTAAAGCAAGGAGAAAAAGAGTAAAATATTAGAGGAATGTTCAAGGGAGGAGAAATAGATTAGGGAAATGTTTTAGGAGCTAAATAGACTAGGAATAATTTGGAAATAAGGGACACAAATCTTGTGAATCACCAAAAGTTTGTCCACCCCTTTCTCGGTGCACCCCTTAAGGTATGCACTTAGAGAGACTGAGTCACGATGAGTTCCTATAAGATGTAAAGCATCAATATTTGATAAAAGTTAAAAAATATTATATATATACATATTCCCTAATTAAATTTCATCACATGTTACTAAGGTGTAATAGGGGATGGTGCTTCCATAAAAAAAATAAAGACACACACAACATTGATGCTAAAAAAAGTTACAGTATTTTAAAAAGCATAAAATAACTAAAAGTAAATGACTAAAAGGGAAACTAATCTAAATAGTAAATAACTAAAAATTAAAATTGATGTGTACATTGAATTAACTTTTATCATTGGATGGTGTTTAGTTTTGTTTTTGGTATTGATTGTGTAGGGCACAAATACTACTTTTGACAAACCTAGAAATATAAAACTAAAGAGAAAAACCAAATAAATGTAAGAAAAGTGAAGATAGCTAGTGCTATGTAGATGGGACATACTTGGGAATTTTTCAAGCTAGGTGACAAGTGCTATGTTAGACCAAATGACCAAGTCAAACAATATTAAATAAAGTAACTAAAAATCGAAGGCTACTAAAGACTGAAAAACTCAAACAAGTAAACCAAAATTAGTCACCAATTCAAACCAAGGATACATGTTTAAAAATGAATGATAATCAAGATAAATAAATGGTAAAAATAAAAACAAAATGGTAAGAAAATATTTATGAGTGAGTAGTAAAATTCCACATCTCACTCAATAATTTAAAAAGGGGATGCATAAAAGGGAAAACAACATTGATGAGTGAGCAGTAAAAACCCACATCTCACTCAATAATAGAAAAAGGGTATGAAATCAGGTATTCATAATATCAAGACAATAATATCATGATAAATGAAAAAAAGAAGGTAAAGTAAATCTAAAATAATGAAGTGAATAATATGATCCAAAGTTGCTCAAACATGTTATTTTGTGACTAAAGGTAGATAAAAATGAAACAAAGTTGTGCTAGCATGTTTTTAAGAAATGAATAAGAAGGAATTTAAAGAAGAGGGAAAATATATTTAGACTCAAAATTTAGCTATCAAGGGGGAAAAATGAAATGGGTTGAGGGGATAATGAAGGAAAAACCAAGGTATACAAACTCTTTATCCAAGTCAAGACACTCAAATTTGGTTTGCCAAAACAAGAGGATTGTCTACCTTAGGGACTTTGAAGGACTTCTCTTAGATACAAAAATCTTAGGTCAATAAATAGAGTTTATAGATCATCTCATGAAGGCTATATACATGAAAAGTAAAATGGACCTACCTCCCAATAATGTGTTACCTACTCTTCAGGACCCCTTACAGAGTTGTCAATCTACTATGAAGATTTGGCACTTGTGTGAGAAAGTAGGTAGCACCATAGAATTTATTTTGAATTCCCCTATTCCAATATACTAGGCTACAACATCCTAAAGGACTTTGGCTCTATGTGAGGCCGATTGTGGAGTTTGAGCTTTGATTGGAGATAGGAGATGTGCTTGTAATCATGTCTTTTGGTGTGAATTTGAATTTTGAGATTTGTATGTTTTATTTTATAAATAATTACCTTTTATTTTTAAATGATTTTTATTTTAACTTTATTTTGATGGATTTTTCTATTCTTCCTCCATACAGATTTGAAAAACCAAACATGGGTGCTAAAGATGAATTTCATTTGAAAACTTTGGGACAAGGTTGCTTAGAGAGAGAAAATTCAAAGAGAATGGGGTCTAAGAGTCTCATAAATCCAAGTGAAATAAAAGTGATATCTTGTATTTGACCTTATTTTATCCAATGTAGAGATGAAAGAAAGGGGAAATCAAGAGGAATGATACATGGAACAATTTGAATTGCTTCAAATTGCAAAAAAATATGATAAGGGAAAAAAAAGTGATACAATGACAACAAAGGGTGATTCTTTATCATAATAATGAGGGAAGTGGAGAAAAACATGCTAACATAGATTATTGTGTAAATTCCATCTAGTAAAAGAAGCAAAATCTAAAGTTTAAGAACAAAGAACAAGAACAAGAACACAATGGTAATTTTATGAGGAGGGTTGGGTCCCATCTGCAGTCTTACAAAGTAAATCATAAAATAAAGAGCCACAAGGGTGATAATAAGAAAGAGAAAATCAAAAGTTAGGGATCCTTTGTACAAAACATCTCACAAAATAAAAACTCGAAGGATGCTAAAACAACATTGGAAAGTAGTAAAAAGAGAAGGAATTTAAGTAAAAGATGGTGATTTTGTTGGAGATGTTGGGTCCTATCCATAGTATTATAAAGCAACTCACAAAATAAAATCCCAAAGGGTGCTAAATCATAATTAGCAGGCAAAAAAGAACAAAAAAATAACATTAAATGTGAGAAAATAAGGAATACTATGGTACATCAAGAAACCAAAAGTCCAAAAAGGGAGGACTAAAGGTTTGTGAACAAGATTAAATTACTACAGAGGAGAGACCCATGCTTAAGTAACCTAAAAAAGGTATTAGATATATATACATATAAAGCATAATAAGAAGGAAATGATTAGGTGAAGTATTTTTTTAGCAATTGGGCATTGGTGGGTTCCTTGAAAACATGGACTTCATTAGTTTGAAGGTCATATGTACTTGGACCAAGAATATCTTTAACTAAGAATGGGCCCCACCATTTTTGAGAATAATTTCCTTCTTTATCATGAGTGTATTATAATTTAAGGACAATATCACCAACATTAAATGTGTGGATTTTGACACGTTTGTTATGTTGTCAGGAAATGCAAACCTTATATTGGTGATTATGTTGTAAGGTAGAAAGGTGATGTTCATCAAGGAGATCAAGATCATGAAGGTGAGCTTCACATAATTCATCATCAAGAATGGTGCCATAAAGAGATATTTGAAGAGGAGGAAGCTAAACTTCAAGAGGAAGAATTGGCTTAGAACCATAGAGTAGAAAAAAATGGAGTTGCCCTAATGGCAATATGAATGCTAGTCTGATAGGCCAAAAGTACATGATAAAGATGAATGTGCCAGTTTTTCCAAGTTTCATGAATTGTATTTTGAAGGATTTTATTAATAATCTTATTAGTGGCCTCAATTTGACCATTACATTATGGATGATAAGGAGTGGAAAATTTATGATTAATCTTAAATTTGGTGAAATTTTGGTTAACATGTTTTATTTTTAAATTACCACCATTATAAAAAATGATGGTATGAGGAACACTAAAATGACAAATTATTTGGTTAAGAATGAACTTGAAAATGGTAGGATTGGTAATATTAACAAGGGGCATGGATTCAACCCACTTGGTAAATTACTTGGTAGTGGTGATAATAAAGATGTGCCCATCATGGGAATGAGGAAGTTTACCAATGATATCAAATCCCCATGTGGATAATGGCCAAGGAGATTTAGTGGTTTGAAGTTCAGTTGGTGGTGAATGAATGAGATCATTATGAAGTTAATAAGGATTATTTTTTTTAGCATATTTAATACCATCCTTTTCTAGAGTAGGCCAATAGTAACCCATATATAGGCATTCACGAGCTATAGCGTTTCTACTACAATGATCACCACAAATGCCCCATGTGCTTGTTTAAGTAGAGGAGGGACCTCATATTACATGACACAATAGACTAAGGTACCTTCAACATTTTGATAATAAAGGATGTTATGTCTAAATATGTACTTGAAAGCTTGTCTGTGGAGACGTGTCTTTTCATGAAAATCTAAGTTAGGAGGATAAGTTTGATGTTCTAAGAATTGGATGATATCTTGATACCATGGGCATTATCAGATGGTGACATATTTAATGTGGCAAATAAGCTAATTAAGAGGGTGAGTAGATGATGGGGATATTATTTGTATGATAAAAGAAGGATAAAAAAGAACTTGATGTGGATGAAAAAGAGATCCTAAAGAGGAAAGAGAATCAGCAATGGAATTTTTATCTCTAGGAATAGGATTAATTATAAAAGATATAAAATCTTTGGCAAGATTGATTACAATTTGATGATAGGTGATAAGGTTTTCACTTTTATATTGATAGGCACCACTAAATTGATAGTAAATGAGTTAAGAATCACCCAAAGCGTGAACATATTATATGATTAAATCAAGATCAACTCTCATACCTAAGATACAAGCTTTTTACTTAGTCATGTTGTTGATGAGATCAAATGTAAAATGGAAAGCTAAAGGAATGATCTAGCTAAGAGGAAGAGTGAGAATGCAACCTACCCCACCTCTTTGAAGGAATTTACCACCATCAAAGTGGAGGGTCTAATTATCTTCATACAATTCAAAATTAATTTTAGGAAGCTCCTTGATAACTATTGGAATAAATTCTTTGGATAAGAAATGATGAAGGCATCAGAATGAATGATAACATGAGTGGTTTGGTAAAGCATGTAGTGATTAATCCTTTTAGTAGTAAAATAGATAGTGAGGTAATCATGCTTAATTTTAGCATAACATGTTTCATAATTGATGAGGCGTAAAATAAAATAGTAGATGGCATACTCCTTGCTTATATCATTCTATTTGGAAAGCATTACCCCAATTGAAATAGGTGTGGAAGAAGTATAAATAATTATATTTTTATCATTAGGAGATTAAGTGTAGGTGGATGAAGTAATGACTCTTTCATATTGTCAAATGTCTTTTGACATGGATTTATCCATTCCAAATCTATACCTTTGTTTGTAATGGAATTAAAGGAGTGAATGTGATAAGCCATCTTAGGTATGAATCATCTAATTTCCCCAAGTTTTACTAAGTAGGTATGAATATCATAAGTAGTGTGAGGAATGGCCATGTTAATAATAGCATTAATCTTGGCTTGATCAACATTAGTGCCACAGAGAGAGACTAATAATATTAACAATTTGCTAGATGTAACTCTGAAAACACATTTGAAAGGATTAAGTTGGACTTTACATTTAAGGAGATAATCAAATATGATGGCAAGATCAGAAAGGTGGTTTTTATGATGTTTAGATTTGGTGATAAGATCATCCATATATGTTTTGAAAATTTTATGTATGAGGTCATGAAATATATGAGTCAATGCATGTTGGTAAGTGGCCCCAACATTTTTGAGACCAAAGGGTATTTTTACATAGCAATATGTTCCCCATTACATGGTGAAAGTAGTCTTATGTTGGTCCTCGAGAGCTATATGAATCTAATTGTATCATGAAAATCCATCCATAAGAGATAACATTTCATAACCAATCATGGAATTGATAATAACATCTATTGAAGCTAAAGGAAATTTTTCTTTAAGATAAATAATATTAAGATTACAAAAATCAATTCAAATACAAATGACCATACGGACCTTTTTTTGAATAGGAACAATATTAAAAACCCATTCAGAATAATCCATAGGTTTAATAAATATAACATCAAGTATTTTGATGATTTCCTTATGGCATAAGTTGGTAACTTCAGCATGAAATTTGTGTTACTTCTGATGCACAAGTTTGGCATCAATATAGGTAATGATGTTATAGACCACTATGATAGGGTCAATGCCAAGCATATCTTGGTAAGACCATGTGAATGCCTCTTTATACTTATCAAAAAATAGGCTGAAATTATCATGTTTAGAAGGTGAAAGTTATTTGGAAACTATGATCGGTCGAGGGCACAAGGGAATACCATATTCAATACAAGTTTTTAATTCAATAAGCATGGCATTACAATATTGAAAGTGGTGTGGTGCATTAGACAAGGAGGAAATTGGGTTAGTTTTAGGATCAATGCTAGTGATAAAGTTGTTGAAGCGAGGAGTTTTAGTTTTTTAATGTCTAAGTTTATGATGTTGTTGGGGGAGTTGAGGTTCTTGGGCATAGAGTAATTCAATAATAGCTTCATCACTAGGAAAAGTAGGAAGAGGACCACAATACTCAACATCTACTTCTATATCTAAAATTTAGTTACCATGATGATCATATTCAGAATGGATTTGATAGACTTTAGTTGCCTTGGCATCAAGTGTGATTGTAGGAGTAGAAGAAGTAGATGGAGTAGATTTATTGAGAGGATCCAAAGGAGGTAGATATTATGAAGGTGCATCCATAGGTTTAAAAGGTGTAAGTTGTTATACCACCCAAGTGGAATGGATAACAGGAGGATTGATAGGAAGCACATAATCCTTAGGTTCTAAGTTTTTTGATACAAAAAAGGTATGCACATCTCAATTAAAATCATGAATTTGGGATAAGGTATTTTGATAATTTAAGACATCCAAGTCTCTTGATTGAGCTTGGGCAATGATATAGTTGTCATCATATGTAGGAGAAATTTTAGATGCTTGGGATTCAAGAGGATCTTCAGAAGGCGAAATCTGAAGATCACTGAATATTCTATGAGACATGGTGAGAGGATCTTGAAATAATTTAGCCACTCTAAAATCATTGAAAGTAAAATTATCTCAGGTAAATATGGTTCTTGAGCATTACATAGAGGGGAAATTGATAATCTCATCCATGATAATAATGGTATGATCTATAGGTAAAATAGAAGGAGGAATCCATTCTCAAATATATGGAGGTAATATAGTGGTATTGCAAGTATGATATAATTCATTGGGCTCATCATCATCAGATTCTAAAAGAGTAACTTGTAAATTAGGATTCATATTGATGAACTTGGGTAAAGGAGAAAATTTAATTTTAGGGATCATAGGAATATGATATTGTGATTTAGGATTAGGTAATTGGATACTTCATGGCTTAGGATTAGCTTCATACTTATAACATTTTCCATTATGGATAAATTTAATGCATTGACTATCAAAAGAATCGATGGCCCTCATTCGATGAGTCCATGAACAACTAAGGATATGTTATAAGATAAAGGAAGGTCAAGAACCATGAGTTTGGTCTGAACAGTCTTAGGACCAATGGTTAAGGGAAGATATTGCAACCAAGTGGATTTTGATTAGTCTTATCAAAACCATGACAAGCAAGATGGGTTTGTTTAAGTTGAATTTTATTATAAAAAATTTGTTGTAGAAGCCATAAAAAGGTTACAATAATGCTATAACCTTCGTCAACTAGAAATTTTCAAATGAGGGTGGTATTAATGTATATTTTGATGAAGAGAGGAAGATCATCAACACAAAGGAGAATTTCATCATTAATCATGTCTTCTTTAAGGAATTCAATGGAAGGTTTAAAAGAAAGACACATATATTTGATGGTATTAATATTAGTTTGTTGAGATTCAATAGGAGGTTCTTCCTCTAAGAAAGATGGATCTTTAATCTCTTAAAATTTTTGCACAAGGAATTTTTGATGATAAGGTGAAGTACGAACCAACTCCATAAGAGGAATCTTTCATAGCATAGAGTTAAGTTCTTCAAGAAAATTCTAATGAGATTTAGAAGAAGAGCCACATGGTTTAGAAGACACATTAGACTTTGGAGGAATAGATGTGGTTGAAGGATCAGAAATAGGAAGTTGTTCCTTAGGTGCTTCTGATTCAATATTGATGATGGTGGTAACTTTAAGAAATTTTTCCTCCAAAGAAGGTTTTGTAGGCTTGGTAATAGGATCTTTGTGGGTAGGATTTTGATGATAGTAAACTTTAGCCATATTGACATATTGAGAGTTGTTAAAGTATTGATCATAATTGGTGTCAATTATATAAACATTCTTAGAATTTGATTGATTATGGGAAGAAGATTTGTTGTTATTAGATGTAAAAGATTTAGAGGATTGTTTTTTTTTAGAAGCGTTAGTGTACTCTTGATGACAATGTTTGATCATGGTTTCATGGTTGAATGAATGACCAAGCATGTAAGAAATAACACATTTATAAATACCTCTACAAGATTCATGAGAATGTCCAATGTCAACATAAAACCAAAAAAAGAGATTGGGATCATGCCACTTAGGAGGAGCATTACGATATATGAAAGGTTTAGAGGGTGGTAAAATTTATCTCATTTGATTTACCAAAAGAGGTATGTGAGATGGTGAAGGAATATCATTTTTGGAAACTCCTCTTTTGGCTTGAGAATTGTTACCAGTGATAGCATTGGATGTTTGGAAAGATCATTTAAGAATCTTAGAATTAAGTTTAAAATGCTTCATAATAAAGTCTTGTTGTTTAGTTTGGTCAAGAGCTTCACTAAGAGTTTGAGCAGCAAAGGTTTGAACCTTATATTGAAGAGTGGGAGTTAAATTAATGGTAAAGAGTTTGAATAAGTTATCATTAGACATATTATGATTGGCTTTATGAGTTAGGGATTTCCATCTTTTAATAAATTAATGAGCTAATTCATTAGGAGTTTGCTTATCATTTATTAAATGGCTAAGACAATTTTAAAGAAGATCATTATTTTGAAATTATTTAACTAAAGGATTGACCAAATCTTCAAGTTGCCAAATATAATGTTGAGGTAATTGATTATACCATTCTAATACATCACCAGTAAAAGTTTTAACTAAGGTTTTAGTAGTGTCAAATGTATTAATTTGGATCCATTCTTTGTAGAGATTACAAAAGGCTTTAAGAAATGAGGTGGGGTCTTTCGTTTCATCATATTTGATACTTGGAGATATGTTACCAATGTTAATAGATAAAATGAAGGGAGATAAAGGCTTATTTTGAATGGTTTGAAGCATCTTTATATTAATTATTTGTTAAGGAATAACATTACCTGAGTCATCTCTAAGAGGTGGAGGAATGTAGTTAGGATTAGCTTGAGGATGCATGATTGGAGGTTGATTAGTTACATTAATTAAGTGTTATTTAAGTTGCATCATATGATTTGTATTAGAGTTTTTAATAATGTTCATTTTTTGAATTACTTGAGCCAATAGTTGGGTTGTATTAGGTGGTGGATTAGTGTTAGAAGGATCACTCTGTGAATTGGTGTTAGGGGGAAGATTGTTATGAGAATTGTTGTTAGTGTGATTGTTAAGTAAACTTGCATCAATCACTCCTACATTAGTTTGAAGATTTTGAGAAGTTTCATGATAGGTGTAAAAAGGATTGTATCCATCAACTTCATTTTGAGGTGTTATTTGAACCATGTGACAATTTGAAGATGAAGGAGTAGAAGAGGTTCCCCAAGAGTGATGGTTCTCTTAAAAAGAAAAGAAAGGGAGAAATAAACACCCCATATAAGCTCTAAATGGATTAAGACTATCCAAAAATATTATGATAGAAGACCCCATTCTAATTAAAGGGAAATGAACAAAATGAAAAATGAAAGAGATGGATAATTAGGTTGATAAATAGGGATAGCAAGAAACAAAACTAGGTCGACCCAAGTTAACCTAGTGTAAAAATAGGACATGTAGACTATACTTGGTCAACCAAGTTGACCTAGTGCAGTGAACAGGGGTAGAAAATAAGGTTTGAGATAGCAGTAGGTTGACCAGATCGACCTAGTATAGTGGATAGGGAAAAATAAAGGATTGATAGTAAGATAGCAAATAAAACAAGATACTATGTAGCAATATAAGAAAGTAAATGCTGAAAGTAAACAAAACATCAATTTGATTGATGTTAGTCAATCCAATTGAAGCACACAAAGTAAAAAAATATTGCACCAATATTAGCTAGTGTAAGTTCTTGCATACACAATTGAATAAAGATCAAGTAAATAATTTGGAAAGTAAAGCTAGCTAATTAGTCAACCTAGAATGTTAGATTATTAAGAATGATTTTAAATGATAGAAGTTGGTTGTAAATAATATACTAAATAGTAATCTATGGATGGTTTCAAGTGATTTTAGGATGAAAGGAACTATAGTGGCAATGATACATGCTTGGTATTGAAGCCTACCCCCTCACTTCACACATCATAGTGATAAGAGTGTTGGGTGTTTAGCCAAAATATATCATTAACCACACGTTATACATGACCAGAGTATCGTGTCAAATTTCCCCTTTGTGATTAAATCCAAGTAGGTTGAGTTGGTTAACCTAGTACGATGATCTAAAAGTTTGAAAACTAGAATTTTTACTAGGTTAAACTGATCAATCATGCTATAAAGAGACTACTACAAAGTAATTGAAAATACACTAGGTTGATTGGGTCAACCTAGTAGGCTAAACTAGTATTCT
>JARHVA010004343.1:55000-57500 GCA_037957365.1 Torreya grandis | reverse complement strand
ACATATTCAAGATGTTCATGAAAAAAACATAACATAACTAACATCTATTTATTTTAAAAATGTCCATAGATGAGCTTTGTAAAAACATGACAACTTTTCATGACCTTGTGTAGATTTTGTCTAAGTATGGAGACCATTTATTTTATGCCTAGAAGGCTAACTTTGTACCTATATAACTCTTATCACTGTAGGTTAGATGACCTAAAAATTAATGCATATGATCCACTTACATATGGGATTCTATCCATATATCCAATTGATCTTGAAGCCTTCATAGGTTCAATATATGTCTTCTTAAAAATACCTTTGAGATTTTTCTTGTAAACTGCAAATTTGACTAGGTACTATCAAAATACCTTGGAGCCTTACTTTTTTCAAGCATATCTTTTGTCATGCTACATTGAATGACCTAAGATTTAGCACATATAAACTAGGAATAAAAATGAACAAACTCATGTGATTATTTTATCCTAACACTTCTATGTGTGCAAACACTGACATCATCAATATGATTACTTGGCTTTATTTGGCCCTTTTTACAAATTTAAGTATAGATACTAATTTTTGTCTTAGTAGCCAACTTTGCATCCCCATAACTTCAACTGCACTTCATCTCATGGCTTCAAATCTAGTGCATAACAATTATGGACTAATGTTATGATAACCATGGGACCATATCCCCCATACTCATTCACATATGGTAATGGTTACGTCAACAAAATGCCTTCTCATATTTTATATCATAGACCCAAAATGTCTAGATGAACAATATGAAGAACCAGATGATTGACATTCATGCACACAAGCATTATAATCATCTTTGACCTTTGATAGGATCACCATATTCATCCTTGAGCATTAAGTACATGCTCATAATGTCCCTTTTTACATCAATGATAATCATATTTCTGACAATCTTCTCCTTTATCATTGATGGAAAATTAAATGCTTTGATCTTCTACTATTCAGCTCCTTCTCTAGAATTTCTTGCATTAGCTTTTGATAAGTACGAACTAAATTTATTGATTTCAAAATTGATCCCCTTTAGGGAATGGCACATTTAACTAATACTCAATTTGGACAGTTTATCTTCTTTCTTCTTTGACAAATATAATTTTTCTTCAAACTTTTGCAAAGAGCATTTTGTTCTTTTTCTTCCATACTAAGAATTTGCACTTTTTATCCCCCTTTGACATCAATGGAAAAGGGAATATTTCTTACTATTTGTCCAAGTATTCTCCCCCTTTATCAAATAAATAAGTTTGTCCAAGAATCTACAACCATCAACTCAATATAAATTTACAAAATATACATACCTGAGTTGCTTTTTCTCTTCTTCTAGTGATCAATAAGGATTTTATGATCCTTCATCTAGACTTCATCTTTATCACTAGTATCTAGTGATGTGATGTAGTATATTCCATACAAGCTCACTAGCTTTCTCTCTCGGTCTCTTGTTTTCTTTTAATCCTAGGACTTGACCAATTGTAAAGCTCTTCTACTTTGAGACTTCTTGGTCCTGACAAACTAAAAAATCTATCTCTACCTTACACTATGCATAGATTCTCAAGCTATTCATGCTATTTGAGTTATCTCCCATTAACTCCATGCTCCATATTTACACCAAGGAACTACCTATAGCACACCATAACCTCATTTGTCATAAGTATATCATCATTTTACACATGTTCACTAAGTTTGGTGACCTAAATTATTTGCACAACCCAAAATACACAATGTGAAGGGTTTATTGAATTATAAACCTTTGCCAAATGAATATATAGACCATATATATATGATATGTACTCTAACAATCTCATCATGTCATATTGAATCACTCATTTTGTTAATGCAGACACTATATACACAACACTTGACTTGATTTGATCAAGTCATTATCACAACCTGCTTGATTAATAATTTGTAGCATACATCACTTGTTCTCCACTAAAAAAGGGTCTCTTAAGAAGCATAGATAGAGACACCTTACTTCATAATGTCCTAGAACAATGTGAAACTAGGGGTTTCCCATAGCTCCTCATATTCCTTCTCTTCCTTGGTCATCTTGTGATTTCTATTCTTCTTTATCTTCTTCTTAGGCTTGAGATACGTAACATGCTCATCCATTACACTATTATCCTTTTCTTTTATAATGGGATTAACAATACATGGTGATAATATGGATCCATGACATACTTGTTCATCTGATGAATCTTCCTTGTAGTTCAGAATCTCATCACTAGTCACAAAAGACTGATGTTATATGCATGAAACTTGATGAGTAAAAACAAGATGTTCACTTGAATCTATACATACCTCAAAACTATCCTCTACCAACACCCTGGACTTCTCCTTGAGCTTTGTATTCTCATTTTCAACATGTGCAAAAATTGAGAGCTCTTGACATTTTCCAAGCTCTATTGAATTCTTCATCATGGCTTGATCTTTCACTTTCCATACATGCTTGGGTTACTTATATGTCTTATTGGGCTTACTTTTA
>JARHVA010004343.1:42500-50000 GCA_037957365.1 Torreya grandis | reverse complement strand
TTTCTATCATAGACCCAAAATGTCTAGATGAACAATATGAAGAACCAGATGATTTCCATTCATGCACACAAGTATTTCAATCATCCTTGACCTTTTATAGGATCACCATATTCATCCTTGAACATTAATGACATGCTCATAATGTCCCTTTTGACATCAATGACAATCATATTTCCAAAAATGAGATCTATATGTATTGCATTATCAAAATATATTAGCTAAAATAAATGTCTTCAATCATGATATTCTTGTCATTCACATATATTTTAATAGTGAATTATAACTAGAAGGTTTTGTACCACCTATCAATGCACCTTTGATAGATACTCCATGGGTTATCAAATAAATTGATAAATCTGATCTAATCCAACCCATAACATGTAATTTCACTAAGAAAAAATCTAATTATCCAACATCCACCACCTTCTGTTGATACTCTTACACAATCCAATTCTATGCCTATTATCCATAATCTAATCATAACCAATGATAATACTTTTGTGACTATCTCAATGCCAATTTATATTGAACAATATCACATCCCTACTTCTAAAATTAACTTAGATGCAAAAGCTATAGACATCCAACAAATACATTCTAAATTTGATAATCATGGAAACTCAATTTTAGATCTTGAAATAGATGTTGAATATTACGGACCCTTACCCATACTTCCTATTTATTAATCCATATTAAAATTAATCTATTCTCACGAGCCTCAACTCTCATGCCAATATCATAAGCTACGAAATTTCAAGAAAAATGCTCCTTGTTTTAATAAATTCATTGCTATTATTGACCCTAACACACATCATGTTTCTTCACCCCTCCTACTCCTTATCATTTCCAAGATGGAAATAATATGCTTATTTAAGAAACTGAGGTAATTAGTTATGGAACCAATACTATTATTCACCCCATTCTTGTATCGAAAGAATTTTGTCCTACATAATATGACAATTTTAATTTATTATTTCATAAATATCATGAAGCTTTCACATGTTTATATGAAGATATGTCTAGCATTGACCCTAGTATTATGGTACATAATATCATTAATTATCCTAACATGAAACCCACACATAAAAAACAAAATAAATTTCCTCATGATATTGATACCCTATGTCACAAAGAGATCATCAAACTCTTATATGCTAAATTAATCAACCCTGCAGATTACTTCAAATGGGTTTCCATAAAAGTTCCTATACACATGAAAGTCTACATGGTTATTTGCATCTATATAGATTTATATAATATTAACTTAGTTTATCCCAACCATTAATTTACTTTACCATAAATTTATTTCATCATCGATATGGCCATTGGATATGAAATGTTATCTCTCATGGATGGTTTATTGATACACAATCAAAGTCGTATTTCCCTTGAAAATCAGCATAAAACCAAATTTACAATAGAATGGGACACCTATTGTTACTATAAAATGCACTTCAATCTAAAAAATGATGGTGCCATGTATCAACATGAAATGACCCATATATTTCATGATATCATACATAATTTTTTTGAAACCTATGGAGATGACCTTATTTCCAAATACAGGTATTATGGAAATCATCTTCATAATATCACTATCATCTTTGATCATCTCATTAAATACAAAATTTGACTCGATCCCTACAAAAAAAATTTCATTGTCACCTCCACTAAACTTTTAGGTTTTCTAGTTTTTATTCACAAAATTGACATTTATCCAACTAAAATCAAAGCTATTATCAACATGCCTATTCCTCTATTCATTCCAAACATATTAACATACTTTAGTGATCTCAAGGAAACCTGATAATTCATTCTTGAGATGAATTACCATATTTATTCAATTAATTCCATTCCTATTAAAGGTATAACTTTAGAATTTAATGATTCATGTAAAAAATCATTTGATAACATGAAATAATCATTCTTGCATCCTCCCACTCTTCTACCTCCTTCTAATGATCAACCTCTCATCTTGTACACTTCATATACCCCCATATTAGTTGGGGAAATGCTTTCCAAACAAGATGAAATAGGTCATGAATATTCCATATATTATATCAATCATGCTTTAATACACTATGAGACACACTATAAAAAATTTGAACATGATTTTCACTCAATTTATTTCTTATCTAACAAACTTTTCCATTACATGATTTATGAAACAACATATGTCATCATCCATTCTGATCCTCTTCGTGATTTATTTTCCAAATATTTCATACCTAGGAATAGTATTGAGAAATGAATGGTCCTTTTTATGGAATTGGACTTATGAATGATTACAAAAAACATAGTTAAAGGTAAAATAACTATTGATGGAATTGTTGTAGCTCCTATACCATCCACTTATCATAGTAAAGATACTCTCCCTGATGAAGAAATCATATACATCGAAGGTCTTAATCAATCTATTTCACTAAAATATTTTTTTCATAATTTTATAACCTAGAGATAAATACTCTTAATGAACTAAACACTTACATTTCTAAAACAAAACCCAAATTCATCATTGAAGAATTATCTGAAGTTACAATCAACTTACGTGAAGATACTTTGACACTTCATTTTGATGGTACTAAACATTTTCAAGAAGCTAGGTCAGGATTTCTCTTAACTAATCCTCATTGAAAAATTATTCCTTTGGCCTTCTGATTAACCTTCAATATTATTAATATCACAGATAAATATCAAACTCTCATCCTAGGCATTAAAGAAACTATTGATTTAGGTATTCCCTACATACATGCTTTAGGTGATTAAAAACTAATCTTTAGTAAAATTAACAATGAATACTAATACAAGAGTGAAAATATAATCACTTATCATCAAATTTACACCACTCTTGGTCAATAATTTAAATCCATCACTATAGAACCAATTCCACGAGAGCATAATTCCATAGCTAATTAACTTGCTTCATATGTCTCTATTTTTCACCCTCATCAAGCTCTTCATGATTCCAAATTTATCATATGCATATGTAAATAACCATCTTCATTACCAAGCATAAATGATTATCTTATCTAATATATTGAAAATGTCACTACCTAACAAAGCCCATTATACAATATCATCATACAATTTATTGAGCATCATACTTATCCTACTAACATTGATTAGTTTTAAAATAGAATTCAAAAACAAAATTAAAACTATGTATAATGACATGATGTCCTATATTATCATAATGATAAAGGTACCTTGATCCATTGTTTCACTCAAGATAAAGTTTATTACCTTATCAAATAAGAACATGAGGGTATTTGTGGTGGTCATTGTAGTAGACATGCTATAGCCTGTAAATTCTTAGACATGGGATACTTTTGGACCACACTTGAAAAATATGACATCACATTCATAATATAATGTAATCACTTATAATTTTATGGTGATATTATACACTCTCATTTGATTGAAAATCAAATCAGAATCTCTTCAGCCTTTTTCCATGTGGGTACTAGATTTCATTGGTAAACTACATCATTCTCAAGATGGTCATGTCTTCTTTATAAAAACCATGGAGTATATCACTAAGTGGGTCTAAAATATGATCCTTTTTGATTTCATGGGTATCACTATATCCATATTTATACTTAATCAAATCATTTTTCACTTTGTAATTCCCAACACCATTATTTAGAACAATGGTGGTAATTTGAATAATAAGAATATGAAATAATTATGTGCTTATTTCAAAATCATGCATAATAGAGACCTTTTCATCAAAAAAGAAATGGAAAAGTAGAGGACACTAAAAAAATTATTAACAAAATTTTACAAATGGCCATTAAGATTCCCATTCTGATTGGCATTTAAAACTTTATCCCACACTTTGGGCTTATCACACTAGCATCTATATTTTAATTGGGGAACACCATTTTTTTTAGTATATGGTTCTGGATCTATATTACCTATAGAAGTTGAGTTACCATAACTACATATATCTCTTCATGGCATTATCCTTGATGAAGAATTTGGTAATCCCACTTACATGATTTAGACCTTATTGATAAGTCATGTATGGGTGTTTTACAACATACCAGCAATATAAAGCCTTAATTGCCAAATAACATAACAAAAAGGTCAAAGTGCATACCTTCAATGTTGGTAAATTAGTCCTTAAATTATATTATAATATCCATTATAAATAATGAAATTATTCTAAAAAATGGTGGGGCCCTTATTTAGTCAAAGATATTCTTAGTGCTACTACTTACAAATTACAAACTAATGGAGGACATATTTTAAAAGAACCCACTAATGATCAAATTTTAAAGAAGTAGTTTTCTTAAAATTTCATTTCAAATATTATTTTTATCTTACATGTTTTTCATATATATATATATATATATATATATTGTATAACATTACATGAATTTCAATAACCTTAGTTCCTATCATTAGTTCCTTAGTCTATCTTCATTCCTTCATATATTAAATAATTTATTATATCATAAGACCATGGATAGGACTTGAACATAATCATGAATTCAATTTTGTAAATTTTTCATTTATAATTTAATCTTTAAGTCTTTTCAATATCATCAATTTCTATCTTTACAAACTTAATTACTTTTTACACCTCCTTGGTTTTCCTTTTGTGAGTTGTAGTATAAAACCTTGGATAAGACAAGGTATTCCTCATAACATGCCATTATTTATTATAGAACATCATTAATTTTTACACTCTATGCATTTTAAATTTGTGAGTTGCACTAGAAGACCTTGGATATGACCATGCCTTCCTCAAAAAGTATTCATTTTCTAAATTAATTTTAATTTCTATCTTAGCTAAGCATATTTCCTAAAACATAAGGCAATGGTTGAGATTTTTGAGTTCATACTCATAAAATTAATCATATTATTATTTATTAATCATTTGAAATAAATTATCCTCATATCTCAATCTACTTACTCTATTCTTTATTATGATGATTCATACTTACCTATCATTACACCATGTTTAAACTACACATTTTTCATCATTTTAACTAGCTCAATAGTTCTAGGTTCACTTTCATCCTCTTCCCTTTTCCATTCCACTATGGGCACACCAAGGTCAGTTTTAAGATTACACTCTTATCTAACATACAAATACAAAAGTATTAGACACTATGCTCTCTAAATTTTCCTCCCTAGCCATCAAGTGTAATTTCTCCAGTGATAGTAATTATTAACACTCATGTTTAGGTTTTTCAACTCATATGGAGAAGGAATAGATAAAATCCATAAAATTCAAAATCCAATTAATTAAAATAAATTGGAATAATTAAAAATAAAAAATTAAACATTTAAAAGTCAAAATAACACCAAAATATATGATTATTAAACACATCTTGTATCCTAATTGAAGCTCAAACTCCATAGTTGAGCTCTTGATAGAGTTGAGATATATTAGGGTGTGGTAGGCTAGTACACTAGGTAGGAGGTCTCATACTTTCAACACACACAAACACACACACACACACACACACACACACACACACACACACACACACACACACACACACACACACACACACACACACACACACACACACACACACACACACAAACAATGCCAACCTAGTTTCTCATGTAATTAACTAATTTTCATAGTAGACCGATGGCTCTATAAGGGGTCTTAAGGAATGGATAACATGATGTGAAAAATAATTTCATTTTATTTTTATTAAATATATAACATTCACGGGATGATATTTATACTTCATTTGTAACAACCACACTGTGTTTTACCATAAATTAGAGTAATTTTTTATTATTTCACTCATGTAAATTTCACCATGAGAAATCTAACCTAATGATCTAATTTAATATGTGTTAACATTGACAAGGTCTATAGCTAAATCCATGTAGATAAAGATCATAATAGTAAATTTATAAAAATATATATAATGATGAAATAACCATAAAGATTGCATTTATTCCACAATAATAATTATATATATTTAACCACAGTTGATACATCATTACAACCATTTCGATAAGTGTATAATTAATAAATAATATAGTTTTCTAGAAATGAATAATATGTCAATAATTATACATGATACAAAGCTCCACGGAGTGTGAGTCTCCATGACTCAACTATCAATCTATAATCTCAAGTGTAGTCACTAGTTTAGTACTGTTCGGGGAGGGAGAGAATCATCTAAGCACTTTTCCACACCAATTACAAACCATATATCCCCCACACTAATCCCCATTGAGAAATTCCCCCCCCCTTCTATAGATGGATAAATAAAAATGGTGCAAGAATCTAGAGTGATAATTAGAACTTGTGTGTTATAAGATAACTAATACATGTTGTCTACCGTATATAAATATGTTCTAACATGATATAAAAAAAACATGTAAATTATATCAAACACATGAAATGATAATGTTTAACTATAAAAATTACTTTTTCCAAAGATTTTATATAGTTAATGATCCATAGATCAGTCAATTTCATACATAACACTTGATCGGATTACACTATCTCTATTGTATTAGTGATTCTACATAAGTAAGTGATGTTAATCTCTATTGATTATGTAAGGGTGGTAATATGAGATAACATACATAATAAACACAAAGATTCAAAAAAAATATTCCTATAAGCATACATGCTAATATCAAGAATATCAATGCATACATCTAGTCCATAATCGTAATGCAATAATCTAATAAATAATCCATTTTACTACAACATAATAAATAGAACCATAAATAGTCCCTAGTATAAACATACCAACTGGGTTCAGTTTATACATAGATAACTAGTTACTAATTATCACAAAGTGACTTACATGTTATATTATCCATGAAATAACTCATTAAATCTATCTTTCCCAAATAGAAAATTATATATTAAATTAAAATAAACTATATTTAAATAACATAATTTATTTTTCAACTAACATTCACTATATAACCAAGTACACAAATACCTTGTTAAATAGAAATGACTACCTAAACATAATACATACAATATAACCATATTTAATTTATCTTTAGGTAGCCAGTCATATGCAACCACATTAACAACCTATATATGTTATACTCTAAGTAGGAATTCTCTGGATATTACTTAAAGTATCCTATATACTATTGGCAAACAACTTAGTTTATAGTTAAAAATTTCCAAAACAATCTAGATCAAAAACCTTAGTATTCATAATACAAATAGTACCTACATCTAATTATTTATATTCAAATTACATCTATCCAAATTCTTAAAAAACCCTTAAATTCATAGAATTCAATGAATTATGTAAAATTATCAAACTATACATTCAATTGAGTATATTCAACATTATAGGTTTTTAGTAGAACTTAGATTCAGTCCACATAAGTTCCTTTATACAAAGTTATATACATAAATGCATAGAACTAAATCTATACTAAATATAACACCTATTATAATGGGTATAAGATAGGTGGGATTGCATATGGTGTAATTACTATTCAACTCATATTTTTAAAAGACTAAGTAATATATATTGTTTTATA
>JARHVA010004343.1:0-40000 GCA_037957365.1 Torreya grandis | reverse complement strand
CGAGTAGAAATATGAAAGTAAAACTAATTCATAGCTAATAAATCATGTAAATTAATGAACATAATATTTTACAATAATTATAATATGACATAAAACTTAATAAAATACTAGTTAAATCAAATAACAACCATAATAATCCATAGATAATCAAGTAAATCAACTTAGATAGAAATCAAGATATGACATCCTTCCCCCTAAAGTTGGTCATCATCCTAATGACACTTATTCAAATATAATGTCTAAATTAAAAACATTATTTAGTAAAAAAAATAACATAGTATTTAGTATAAAATCAAGTAAAAAGATGTGTAAACCACCTATAAAATTCATCATAATCCTCCCAAGTGTCACTATCTTTAGAATATTGGTCCCCCTGAACCTTGTACTATGATACTTATCTATTATAAAAATTGTGTTTTCAAGTGTCAATCATTATGATTAGTTATATCATGACCACCATAGGATCCATAACCTACAAATCATTCCTATCTAATACATGTGATAGATCAATAACACACTTTTTAAGATAAGACACATAGAAGACATTATGCAAAAGATCTAAAGCTAGTGGAAATACAAGCCTATATGCTATAGGATTGAACACTTATAAATATTTGAAGGGTCTCACATATCTTAGTGAAAGTTTCATTTACTTCCTAAACTTAATTAATATTTTTTGAGGCTTAACCCATAGAAACACTTTATCACTAATAGAAAACTGCCTTACTATTCTCTTTAGATCAACATAATTTTTTTTCCCATCATTGGCCTTGACCAACATCTACTTGATTACTCTAAATTGATCTTCCATTTACAGAAGTATCTTAGGTATAAATACTACCCTATCCTCAAACCTATCCCAACTGATTGATTTTATACACTTCTTTCCATATAATGCCTTAAATGGAGCTATCTTAACGCTAATTGCTATAAATTGTTGTAAGCAAATTCAACCAATAGAAGGTACTCATCCCACTTGTATTATTGATACATGCAATACATATGAAATAAATATAAAACTTGGTTACCTTAGTCTATCTACCCATCAATTTTTGGGTGATAAGTAGTGCTTAAATTCAATATTGTACTTAGAGCAGAATTTAAATTCAATCAAAATCTAGAAGTCATCCTAGGATCTTGATTTGAAATGATCTTCTCTGAAAAAACATGTAATTTATAAAATTCTTTCAATAATCTAATATCAATCATAGTTTCATCATATATCAATTTTCTTGGTATGAAGTGAACTACCTTGGTTAATTTGTCAACTACAACCAAGATCATATCATGTCAGTTTCATGATAATTGAAACCCTTGTACAAATTCCATGATAATAAAATACCACTTCTACATTGATATATTGTGTGGATAAAACAATGTTATTGGATGTGTATGTTCAACTTTCATATTCGAAAATTCCAAACAATGAGATGTAAAATCAGCTATGTCTCTCTTTATTCTTTTCTAGAAATAAAGTGGTCTTAGCTAAACCATGAGCTTAGTTACACCTGAATATCTTAAATATGGGGCATTGTGTAGTTATTTTAGCATGGTGATCCTAAAATTATCTCTATTAGGTACATACATCCTATCATTTTACCTCAAAATACCATCACTCTCTAACTTGAATCCTTTGTACCTAGGATTATGAACACTCTTGATCAAGTATATCTTAACTTGATCATAGAATTCATGTCCTGGTGAGAATTTAATTACCTAATCTTAGATATTAATCTTAATAGTAGCCATGACTAATATGTACCTTATAAAACTTATAACATTAACTAATTTATTCTCCTTACCTTAGATGTAATTAATATCAAAATCATAATCTGATAAGAACTCTAGCCATCATTCCTCATGAGCATTGAAGTTTGGTAGGGTGAATATATACTTGAGCCTTGAGTTGTCAAACATGAGATCAAACAATTTTCTTGATAGATAATGCATCCAAACTTACAAGGCACATATAATTAACATAGCTTCCAAATCATTGGGGGCATAATTCACCTCATATGGCTTCAGTTTTCTAGACTCATAGGCTAAAATTGAGTCATCCTACATAATAAGTCTAATTCCATCCCCAGATGCATTCATAATCACTAAAAATTGATGATTTGGATTGTTAAATATTAGAAATGGTGTTGAATTAAGCCTTATTTTTAGGTTTTAGAAGACTATCTCATACTTATTTGACTAGATAAAACTTTGATTCTTCCATTGAAGTGAGGAACTATGGTCAACTATCTTAAAAAAATTCATAATGAATTTCTTTTAGTAGCCTACTAAAACCATCAAGATCCTAACCTCATTCACATTATTAGGCATTGTTCACTCCATTATGGCTCCTATCTTTATTATATCCACTAAAATACCATTTTCAAGGATAATATGTCCCAAACATTCTACTTTATTTTGTAAAAATGCACACTTGGATAACATTCGCACAATCTATGCTTTCAAAAATGCTATAAAAATAATTCCAAATGATGTAGATGTTCTTATTTATCCTTATAATATATGAGGATTTCATCTAGGAAGACTAAAACAAAATGATCCAAATAATATATGAACACACTATTCATGGTATTCATTAATATTGCTAGAGCATTTGTCAACCCAAATGGTAACACTGTGAACCTGTAGTTCCCATATCAAGTTGTAAAAGTTATTTTCAGAACATCCTCCTTATGTATTCTTAGATGATGATACCCTATTATAATATAAATCTTATAAAATAATGTTTCCCATCACATCTAATCAAATAGATCATCAATATAAGGTAGTAGATATCTACTCTTGATCATTGACTTGTTCAACATCTTGTAATATATACACAAGCAACAAGTACCATTCTTATTCTTAATGAAGATAACTAGTGCACCCCATGGTGATACACTTGTTTTAACTAGAGCTTCCTATAAAAAATATTTAGATTATGCATTTAATTCAACTAATTTTGTGGTTGTCATTTTGTATGGTTCTTTAGACTACAATTTTGATCTAGGTATGATATCAATCGAGAAATCAAACTCATGCTTGGGTGGTAATCCACGTAATTCTTATGGAAACATGTCCTAGAAGTTCCTTAAGAAAGGATAATCATCAATGTATGATTACTTAAATTCATCCATCTCATTTATCGTAATGATAAATTCTTGACATCTTTTCTTTTGATCTTTATTGAGTTGAATTAAAAAAGAATCCCTTAGCTTCAACTCCCTTTTTTCAACATAAAGTTGTGTATAGTTTCCAAAATCATCCTGACACTCAACCTTCTTTAGATAATAGTGAAATTTGGCTTTATGCGTCATAATCTAATTTACTCTTAGGATTAGATTATATGACCCTAATAGTGTAGCATATAGATCCACTATAGTAGTGAAGTCAAACAACCTAATTTTTACTTTAAATAAACATTTGTCAACCTTGACCTTACACTCATTCCCATATTTTACCAACCATGTATTTTCCATAACTCCATCTTTTTTGGATAATTTTATAAGAATTATAAGAGTAATGATACATTCTATAGCTCTTGTGTCAATCAAAATAAAAACTAGATATTCAAACAAAATACCTGATAGTTCTATGGATGAAGCTTGCTACTCAGCCTAATGGTTATTAAAAATGTCATGACTCCACTATTGAAATTTACCCTACTATGAATTATAACCCTTGTTCTTCAAATTGTACTGAGTGCACTCTCAAACACAATGGTCAGCTCCATAAATGAAGCAAGATCTAACTAGTCTTTTCTTTCTAGACTATTGGTTTCCCTTGAAAACATTACGAAGTTTCCTATTCCCTAAACTGTTATTGAACTTGGTTTTTTTTATTATTGAATTGATTCTTGGAGTTTCCACTCCTCTGCTTCTAGTTCTTCTTTTTGAAAGTTGGTTTAGAACTTCCAAAATTCTTCTTGAATTTATCTCTAACTTGGGAGAAATATTTAAGCTTTTATTCCTTCTTAACTACCTTCTCAAAAACTTGATTCATGGAAGATGGCCCATGCACTTCAATTTCACAACCAATTTGGAGTTTAAATCCCATTATTAATTTCCTGATACTGAACCTCTCATCTGCCTAATATTGAGGTATATACTTAAGTAGCTTAGTGAATTATTCCTAGTATTAATTCACTAAAATATCTTCCTACTTAAGGTTATAAAAATAAATGATCTTCAAATCAAAATATATCTATTGAATCCATCTTTACCTAAATAGGGTCACAAATTATCCCTACATGGTGGTAATTGAATCGAGATTCATTTCAAGATTAGTGTTTGCCCACCAAGTTGTTGTTTTACCAGCAAGTTGATAAGATCCCCATACTACTTTTGTGAATTTAGAGTAATTATAAATTTCAAAATATTGATCCATCTCTATGATCCATGATTTATCTCCAAATCCTAATATAGTTCTATTAAACTTGGGTGGATTCACCTTCTTCATGTCTTATGCTAATTTTGTAGATACCTAAGCTTTCACATCCTATGGCACTTCCTCATGACTCTACTTTTGAGTATGTTTCTACTTAGTAGGATGTTATTCAAGTTCCTTATAATCATTCACCTCTTCATGGCCATTCATTTCATGTTCTAGGCTCATGATTTAGTCTCTAGTCTCTTGCATGGTTATGAGGATTCGATCTAACTTCAAAAATTACTCAGTGGCATGTTAATTTGGATCAATAGGGTGATTGGTATTTAAATTCCCCTCACCACATAGTCTAATACACACCATTGGTATTACTAATTAATAGGATAATAATTTTTCATTAGTTAACACATTTAGTCCTAGAGTTTGAACTTCAGCTTTGATACCATAATACAACCCCACTCAGTTTTACCACAAAATAGAGTATTTTTTTTTACTATTTTACACATTTATATTTCACCATGATAAATCTAACCTAGTTATCTAATTTAATTTGTGCTAACATTTAAAAGGTTTATATCTAAATCCATGTATCTAAAAATCACAAACAATAAATGTATTAAAATATAGACAATGCTGAAATAATCATAAAGACTACATTTATTCCATAATACTAATTATACTTTTCCATACACATTTGATACATCACTATAGGCACTATTTTAACTGTAAAGTGAATAAAAAATAATTTTTTCCATAAATTAATAATATTCCTATAGTTATACAAGATACAAACCTCCACAGAGTATGAGTCTTCACGACTCAAGTATCAATCTGTAATCTCAAGTGTAGTCACTAGTGAAACACTGATATGGGGAGGGAGATAATCATCTAAGTGATTTTTCACATCAAACCTAAAACATATATCCATTTCACTATCCTCTATTAAGGAATAGCCCTCCCTTTTATCGATTGGTAGATAAAAACAATGCTAGAATACATAGTGATTATTAGAACTTGTGTGATGTAAGATAATTAACACATAATGTCTACCATATATAAATCCATTCTAACATGATATGAGACAAACATGTAAAATATATAAAAAACTTTAAATTATAATGTTTAACTATAAACATTACTTTGGTCAAAGTTTTTTAAAAGATAATGATCCATAAATCAATCAATTTCATATAAAACACTTGATCAGTTTACACTATCTCTATTGTATTAGTGACACTACATAAGTAAGTGAAATCTATCTCAGGTAATTACATAGGGGTAGTAATATGAGATAACATACATAAAAATAAACAAATATTTTAAAATATAATATTCTTATAAGAAAACATGGTAATTTAATAATATGCATGCATACATTTAGTCCATCAAATGTAATGCATGAATCTAATAAATAATCCATTTATCACAACATAAAAAATAAAATCATAAATAGTCCCTATTATAAACATACCAACTAGGTTCAATTTATACATAGTGTATGAACTAAATTTATATATGCAAAGAATGTAAACTAATCCTAATCTAAGCTAAAATTCAACTATGCTAGAGTAACAATTGAAAAAAATAATCAAAACTTCACACTTTGAATACAAGATTTATCCATTATGATGTATATCCAATTTATTCTTTCAAGTATATAGTGATAACTCATTCAATGCAAAGAGAGAATGAGCAAAGTTTTGGTGCAATAAGAGATACTTTGATTCATTTTGTTTCAATTTTATTCATTTGTTCTCAAGAGCTCTAGATTTCAAAAGATATGATGTGCTTGTGAGTATGATTATGATCTCTAGATCTTTGTGATTGTGATGATTGAAAATGGATATTTTAAGGCTTATTTATAGATACATGGAAAATGATCCAAAAGTGGAGGATCATTTGGAATTTATCAATGGTCCAAATGATCAATGATGGAGGATGTGTCCTCACCCATGAGGATGGATACCTTTTCAATCTCATTGAGAAAAGAGTGGGGTTGGTTAGCTAACTCAACAAGACTAAGTCAATTTTATTGAGAACTTAGGGGAGGAGTCATAAGAGCTGAAAATATTTGTGGATTTGGTTGGGATGAGGTAAAAAAAAATTGTGAGAGGTTTGAATAGGTATAAAATTCAAATTTTAATAATTAAAATAAAGATTTAAGGGTGCACAATTGACTTATTTAATATTTTGAATTATTCAATTATTTGATTTTCATAAAAGATGTTATTTATTAATTTAAGAAGAATTATTAATAGATTTAGATTCATTTTAACACTAAATGAAATTTAGGCATTTACATTTTCCCCTCTTTAAAATGGTGTTACTAAGAAATAATATTTTGAAGAATAATATAAGAAGTAGAGTCTTGATGATAGAATAGGAAAAATTATCCAAAATGAATGAAAATGAATGTGATGATGCCCCTTGAGAGTTTGTGTGATAAATGGACAAATGCTTGAAATTTATGAAAAAAGAAATAGTTAAAATAATGTGGATGAACTATAAATCAAGTTATGTCTAAATCGATGTCAAATTTATAATATATTGGTCGCATAAAAAGGTTACCCCTAGTTAATTAAAACTAGGATATAGATTTGAAAAATAATAATTTTATCCATTTAGAGACTGCACACTTATTACTATTTTATAATGATGTAGCAGTCAATTGAGAAGGTGTGGGAATGATTTATCCTAGCAATAATAAATTTTGGATCTATAAATATAAAAAAGATATTGAAATATCAAATGATTGTGGATTGGATTTTAATTTGAGAGATTGATTTCAAGATTTTTAATACAAACTTGGAATAAATTTATTTAATATCACTATAAATTTGAAAAAATGGATGAATAATTATTTGAATGAGGAATGGAATTGAGAAAACTATCATCAATAATATAGATACTTGTTTCAATATTAATGCTTACAAAATTATAGAGGGTACATGTAAAAATAATTACCCCTAGCTTTTAAATTATGATAAGATATTGGAAAAATTACATTTCCCACTTTATATACTACATTCTTAGATTATGATCAACCTTAGGGGTCTCACAAGAAGATGTGGGAATGATATATCCCAACGATGGTAAGCCATAGGCTAGAAAATAAAAAATAAAGACTGTCTAATTTGTGATAAAGATTTGCAAAATTGATATTTGCAATCATTGATAAGGAGATATATCATTTTGATTAAATGACAGTACAAAATGTGTATGAAATGACTTGGATGGATGATGGTGGAAAAAATGACCCTAGAGACCCCATGACTCTAAGCATTTCCTACAAAATCCATCATGAATAAAGTCTGAGAGGGGATATCAAGACAAATGTAGTTCTCCAATATAGGAAGAAGAGTAATGATGTAATATAAGATTGACCCATGAATGTTATTAACATACTTAAGTTAATGATTACATATTGTGATTAGATGATACAAAAAGGATGAATAATTTGATTTTATCGGTCCCAATCGATAAGTGTGGAAGATTGAATGGAAAGATTAGGAAATGATTGTTGATGATTAATATGCAAACATAAACAAGGAAATGAAGAGGTTGCATGCATTAATGATGATGGATTAAATTATTTGACAAGATAAATGAGATAAAGATGGATGAAAGAGAGCTATTACACATAGATGATTTGTTTGAGAATATGATATGGTTTGATAGTTAATTTATATTGATTTTATCCTTTGCATTGGATTTATAACAATAATTAGAAATAATTAAGAGTTGAGCAACCTAATTTTTGATATTACACATGACAATATGCACCAATGGTATAGAAAAACCATGATGACTATCATTTGATATCAGTAAGGACTAATAGATTAATAAGGACAAGACTTAGTGAATCATGATATGGAAGATCATAATAACACCATTAATAATGTGCATAGTGATCTAGACACAAGACAAAATAATAAATATAAGATAAAAAGAGATGTTTGCAACAATGAAAATGATGTAAGTAAAACAAACATAGAAGTAAACAAACACTATAGAAGCAAGTAAACACCCATGATGTAAAATAAAGTAAATTTATATATAAATAGGTAATCAAATGACTTTTTTTTATATCCTTGGCTAGAGTATAACCCTTTGGCATATGCAATTTTTAACAATGTTGAACTCTCCAATGAGTAATCCGCATAAGGGATGACTAGGGTGCACAAATAAGGATAAGGGATTATTTTTTGGGATTTTTTTTTAGATTTTATAATGTTTTGGATGTTACAATAATTTTGGCTCTTTTGTATTTATAGGTGTATATACAAGGAATACCAGCAAAGGGAAAACCATATTCTAGCATCAAAGAGTGAGTGGTAGGGGATGGAAGGAAGACATTCTATATGGAGTATGGATGAATAGGAATGGATTGGATTTAAGATGATAACTCTAGTGACATCATGATGTAAGAACCAAGTTTCTAGTCATCAAAATGAAATTTTAATGATACACCAAGATGTTTCTAATAACATGTCTCAAGACGTTTACACTTAATTATCAAGGTCAAAATGGGAAGAAGGATGGTTTTATGATGGAAATGATTGGATGGGTTTGGATAGATAAGGGTAGTCAAGAATCATGTATGATAGATGAGTATGAGTTTAGGATGGATTAGATAGGCATAGGATGGGTAAGTGTGATTTAGAATAACTTAGGATAAGTAACCATGAATGGTTTTAGGGTAAAAGGATGGGGTTAAAAATGTTGTAAGATGGGTAAGGATGAAGGGATGATTTAGAGTGGATAGGATTGAAATGGAATGAACTTTCCTCTAAGTGTAGGGTACATGTAGATATATAATTATTTTATGCATGATGCCAAATATAGATTTTCATCATGGTAATTTCCTAAGGCATGATATAAATGGTTTTCACATCTAGGCAAATTTATTTCTCTTTCTCTTTCTAAATTTTTTTGTTCATTTGCTTTATTTTTATTTTTGGAATATTAATTATAAAAGGGTTTAAGATGTATGATGTTGATGCTTACTGACCATTTAGGTATGTGATCCATATATGTCTTTAGTAACTTCATTGATTTCTAATTTGGCTTCTTTCAAATTTACCAAGATATTGTCATAACCACTACGATAGAGGGTGTTACCAAATAGGATGAGGTAGAAAGTATGATGGATGAAGGATGTATGTTAAGTACATGAAGGATTTGGATGTATCAAATTATATTGTGGATAAGTATATGGGTCATAGTGTAAAGGGTGAATGGGACCAACAATATTACATTCAGTAAGACTAGGAATTGTTGCAAGCTAGATGATTTGAGAATTCAATGCTTCATCAATGATGTTCTTAATTTTTAATGGGGATCCATCATAAAACTATGATAATGTAGAGGATATATTAATTTTCCCATCAATTAGTACCTTAGAAAGGTTTTCACTAAGGGATTCTTCTTTATTGTTTTTATTAGGATTTAGATTTGGATTGTCCTATAGTTCCTCAAAAAGGTTTTCACTATGAGACTCAAATTTTTGATTTTCTATATTTTGATTTGGATTTTGACTTCAATTTGTATTTTGATCATCAAATAGTTCCTCAAAGAGGTTTTCACTATGGGGTGTGTATTTTAGGTTAGGATTGTAGGATCATTTTAGTTGAGTTACACTTATTGTTCTTAAGAATATGTATATGTTTCTTGATACTCTTCTGGCAAGAGACCATCTAGGAAGTCTACAATTATTTTATTATAATGGAAGTAAGTTAATTTTAAGTAATATGATTGGTCCCAATCATAAGGTGTAGGATACTAGCTTTCAAGATGTAAGGTAGGATTAGTGAGGTTTATGAAAGGAGTGACGGCATCAAAATCCTAGCAGAGACTATAAATGGATCCTATTTTAATTATGTATGAAGTTACTTTAGAAATTGAAAAAGTATCACTAACATATTTACATTTACTTTCAAATGTTTTGTCATTGATGCTATGGGGTATAACATTTAATTTAAAATGGATAGGTTTGATAATTCCTTGTTCATTGATTATTTTATCTATAATTACCTCTATCACTTGGGGTGAATGATTTGGGATGATGGGAGATTCAATAGGTGATAAGGATTTAGGTGTTTAGCTAATGGGTGATAGGCTATGTTGGATGAAGGAGGTTTTTATAAGATAAGATCTTGGTTATAAATGGGATCTTTGTCAAAAAGGGGATTTTGAACAAAAATGGGTTTTTGGTCAAAGATAGGCTCTCCAATAAATATAGGATCTTCACCAAATATGGATAGTAAACCATGGTTATCAAAGGTAGGTTGATCAACTATGGATTGTTTGAAAATGGATCTATCAAAAATGGGATCTAGAAATTTGGATGGAAGGTTATGACTTTAACTTAGAAGTGATGTGGCTTGACTAGGCTTATGAAAGACATCTTGGTATATCCCCAAGCTATGATTTTTGGAAATGGATACACTTGGATCTAACTTGATGTACCCTTTGTTAATAAAATATTAGATATAATTCTTTAGTATTGTACAATGGTTTATATAATAACATTCAATTTTGTGATAATCAAAATATTCAGTAGGTCTATACCACTCAGGCTTTGGGACATTTGGATCAAAGTATTTGGTGTTTGGACATATGACTAAGTTTGTAGTGACCAATTTTTTGAAGAATACATCATAAGGTTCCCATAAAGGAGTGAATTTTTTTCTTAATAGGAATGGTAATGTTTTTGATAGGTTGAGTGTTTTATAACTTTGGAGGTTGAATGACACTATATGGTAGAGGTACTAGAATTGGATTCTATTTTTTAGTGTGATAGGGGATGTTAGAATCAAGGCTATAACTAGTGAAGGGGAGACCTGGTTGATTTTGTAAAATATTTTTACTAGTGGTAAGGTGATGTTGATGTGGAATGTTTTGGATTCCCTATTAATGAATTCAAATAGAGAGTTAGCTTGATTTTGGAAGGATGGAGTTTTTGGATTGGTGTTGATGGTTAAAGTATTCAGATTTGGTGGATTTGTGAATTTTTATGTACTTGAATCTATTGGTTTTTTGAACAAATGTGAATTTGATGTACTTTGGTTCAAGTTTGGGAATGGGTTGGATGTAAAATCAAATGGCTTATTTTGATGAATTTATTAAGGTTGACTTGGATGGAACATAGTTTGATTGGACTAAATGGGAGTTTGATGTATGAATGAACTTTGGTTCATATATATATATATATTTGAAAGTGGTGGTGAAGGTGAATCAAAATTTTGATTTAGATTGATGCTAAGGTTGGAACTAGATGGATTGGTGAACACATTTTGGTTTGTGATTGGTGGAATTTGATTTCTGGGTAAACCTGAATGAGTATTCAAGTTTGAAATTAATTGGTTGTGGTTTGGGTTAAATTGGTTGGTTGGGAAACTTGAATGACTATTCAAGTTTTAATTATATTGATTGATGAACAATGATGAATACATATTCAAACTCAGATTTGGACTTGTTGGATGATTGATTTGAAACCAATTTGAGTATGTGTTTGAATTAAAATTAGTTTCATAGAACTCTGGGCTATAATATGGACTATTGGGATTGTGATTCAATACAAAATTGGTCAAGGGATTGTTCCCCATAGACATAATTTTTGAAATGGGTGATGTTACTATGGAAAGACTTAACTTAAAAAAGATGTGAAAATAGACTCTAGCAAAGCAAAATACCAAAGTGAATAAAATTTTGATTACTAACTAAATACTTATGAGATTTTAGAGAGAAAGTTGTGATTTTTAGGATAACATTTAAAATCAAAAGAATTTGTTTGTAAGCAAGGTTTTTTTAGCATGTTGTAGACACAAGGAAATAAAAAATAGATTTGTGTTCTAAACAATCAAGAAAATTTGCAAATAAAGGGTGAAAACTAAGATGAAGGGTCATGAACAACTATTAGGCCTTCTATTGTCACTTACTCATCCATTCTCTTAGCTATGACCTAATGTTTCAAATCACTAATCATGGATGATCATACCATTCCCATGGCCCTTTGAGTCTAGTTTTGAGGGTGTGTGGAAAGTTATTTTTTGATGCATTAAAGTTGAATGACAAAAAAATTATTCCTAGGTTAAGGTTTATATGAGATTATGTAGGGGGAAAACCATGGAATAAATTGATAGATCAAATGCACACTATTGGGTCTTGTCCCAAAGTACCAAACATAACCATATGGTTCTTAGTGTGTTCACAATCAATAATATCAAATTTTGAGTTAGCTATTAAAACCCGAGGTATTGGAGCATGAAAGCCCTTCACATCATGGTGTACTTAAAACACACAACTACTTAGGCCATTCAAATAGCTAGGTCTCAATTTTTATACCTTGCCAATAAATGGGGTTTGGCCTACTGCATGGTGGTGAAATCCATGGCCAATAGAGCCCCTAAGAAAATAAAAATAAAATTAGATACCTTTTTTATTTCCATGTTTTTCCACCAATGTAACACCGAGGAAAGAGCATACATGGATATTACTTGAGTAACACAGATAATTGTGAAAATATATCTAATTTTGAGGTATCATTACCAATGTAATGCCAAGGAAAACGAATACGTGAATTTCACAACCACAAACACAAATATTTAAATAAAATTTATGTAATTACTAATAATTTTTTAAAATAAAAATAAAATGTTAGAAAAAATAAAATTTGGCTTTTTATTGATTATTTTATTGATCCACTTTAGTAAGCATCTTGCAAACAAGGTGTTAGAATGTTTTTATTTGTGATAAATGAGATAACCTACAATGAACAAGTGAAAAACCATGAAAAATAACCCAACAACTAGTCTCTTTTATAAAAATGCTATTACAGAGTCAATTTAGAAAATTGAAATTGAAATAAGATAACGCAAGAAAAACACAAAAAGAAAAAAAATAGAAAATATAAATACTTGTGCTTCCAGGATGATTTTTCTATGTAGATAAATAATTTTTACAAATTTACTACACATAGGAATGAATTTGTTAAAAGAAAATATGAAATTGTTTCACACATAAATAATTTTGGTGCAGACATTGAAATGGAGATTTGTGAGCTTATTTATAGATACTTGAAGAAGGATCCAACAATGGAGGGTCATTTGGACTTTTTCAATGCTCCAAATGATCAATGGTAGAGGATGAGTCCTCACCCATGGGGATGGATACCTTTTCAACCTAGTTGAGAAAAGAATGGGGTTGGTTACCTAACTCAACAAGACTATGTCAATTTTATTGACAACTCAAGGGAGGAGTCATAAGAGGTGGAGAAATTTGTGGATTTGGTTGGGATGAGGGAGAAAAAGGAGGGAGAGGTTTGAATAGCTGAAAAATACATATTTTAATATTTAGTATAAGGATTTAAGGGTTCATAATTGACTTATTAAATATGTTGAATTATTTAATTATTTGGTTTCTAGAGGAAATTTTATTTATTAATTTAAAAATAATTATTAATATATTTAGGTGTGTTTTAACACTAAATGAAATTTAGGTGTCTATACATAGGTAGCTAGTTACTAATTACCAAAAATTGACTCACATTTTATATTCTCCATGAAATAACTCATTAAATATAGCTTTCCCAAATAGATAATGATAGATTAAATTAAAAGAAAATGTATTTAAATAACACAATTTACTGCTCAACCAACATTCACTATATAACCAAGTACCCATATACACTATTCAATAGAAATGACTACCCAAACATAATACATACAGTATAACCAAATGTAGTTTATTTGTAGGCAACTATTCAGATGTAGTTACATTAAAATCATGCATGTGTTATACTCTAAGTAAGTGTTCTCTACCTATTAATTAAAGTGTCTCATATACTATTGGAAAACAACTAAGTTTATAATAAAAATTGCCAAAACATTCAAAATTTAAAACCTCGGTATTCATAATACACACAGTACCTACAACCAACTATTTATACTCAAATTACATATATTCAAAATCATATAAAACCCTTAAATTTGTATAATTTAACAAATTATGTAAAAATGATCAAACTATACACTCAACCTAAGTATATTTCATAGTAAAATGAATTACGTAAAAATGCCCAAGATATACATTCAATTGAGTATATTCAACTTTGTAGGTTTTTATTTAAACTTAGATTCTGTCCACATAAGTTCCTTTATGTAAAGTTGTATACCTAATTGAATACATAAATACATAGAACTGAATCTATACTAAATATAGTGCCTTCTATAATGGGTATTGGATAGGTTGGATTCTATATAATTAACTTGTGGCGTAATTACTATTAAATTCATATGTTTAAAAGACTAAGTAATATATATTTGTTTATAACTTATAACTTATGATTTACCCTTAGACTTATAAGTTCCACATTATGAAGATAAAATCATGGTCGTTCAACCTTAACTAAGTCACCACATATATTTTATCCATGCTTAAGTATCCCAAACCTCTACTTAAATTGACCTAACTAAATGCCTAATGATGGTGACATTACCCAGACTTAAGACCTCATAAGTTTTATCTAAACTAGAAATACTCCTAGTCCTATATCTAATCAATATTATCCAAAACATAGCAAATCAAAAGCCTTTATATTTATAAATTGGACTTAAATACCCACAATACGTATGATCCATAAATTTTACATAATTGCATTTTATACTCGAGTATATTTTATAATTTCATGAATATATGTTTATACGTAGGTATGTAACAAGATTCAAATAGGAGATAATTATAATATATATATATATGTATATATCCAATAGAGTCCATTTTTATTTTATTCCTTTGAATTAATATATACCTATAAAATTCTTATAACCCTCTATGCATATATTAATTTGAAAATCTTAGACTTTTGTAACTATGTGTGTTTGTGTGTGTGTGTGTATATACCTGATTATAACCAAAGTATATATATACACACACACATATATATGTATGTATGTACACATACCAACACACACACATGCACATACATACATACATGCATACATATGTGTGTGTTGGTATGTATATATATCCCAAGTCTCTAAAGACGTACAAGGCATATATACATACCCTCATATTCATATATACATCCCTCAAATATACATATATTCACATATACATTTATACCCTAAATAGATTTATCATTTATAAACCCAAAATAGAACTTAATTCAAACACCTATTAATTAAAATTATAGAATTTAAATTTCAAAGGGTTCCAAAATTAAAATCACATAGTCATTTCACTTAGGGTTTCTTTTCACAAATCCACAAAAACTACACACATTAAATTCATGTAAAAAAATGATCTAAAAGGATGAAATTTTTTCACAAAGATGAACCAAATATTTATGCAACTCAATAATTCCTTATCTTCTCTCAGCCTACTTCATCCAAGACACCCCCACTCCTCACTCCCCCCTATGTCTTAGACTTCCTTCCTCTTCACTTTATTCTTTTGAATTCCATCCATTTCTCCATTTTTTCTAGCAAACCAAAAATATGCATGGTGAAACAACCCAACAACTCTTGTCATGATACAGTTCATCACCACATAACTCACTCAAACGAAACAATGATTTTACTAAAATGATGCTTAACTAGTAGTCAAATGGGGTTAGAAACCTGAATTCTCAAAAATTCTAATTAAACTATGATTAATATATCCACAGGTTTAAAGACTTAACAAAATAATGCATCGACTTATATAAGTCTATAAACATCATTATTTCATGTAAATTCAAAAATCAACATGACCACATAAAGTGGTATGGCATAAGTTGATAAAATATCATCAAAATTGACAAGTCCTCATCTTCCTATCATCCGCATAAATACACAACAAGCTAAATAATATATATTTCATGCTAATCAACTACCACACCATATATTATAATGACTATGGAGAGACCATTAAAATACTAGCCATTCACCTTATAGCATTAAACTAAGGTAAGTTACATTAGCATGATAGATTCATTCAACCAATCACATCAATAATATTCATATCTAATTAATGTAGTAACTACTAGTTTATGGAATCAACCAAGATGAATATATATCATCACAATATCACATTAGATATGCATAATATAAATTAAAGCATAACTAGCAATAATCATAAACACTTTTATTCTATTATGGTGTGTATATGGGTTTCTAATTATTTCTCTATCATCTCCCAATGTCTTGATCTATGTCACCCTCTCGAATGATTCCCTCCCTTTGTCACACTATGAAGGATGGATCTATCCTACATCCACCTCACACAATGAAGGTATTTAGCTTGACTCATGATATATATCCTTAAAAATATTACTATATAGACTGACATACATGATCATTAAGTATAAATATGAAAGTATAGCTAATTCATAGCTAACCAATCATATAAATTAAGTAACATAATAGTATCCCATTATCAGTATATGACATAAATATTAATCAGACCATAGTTAAATCAAATAACAACCATAATAGTCCATAGATAATCAGGTAAATCAGCTCAGAGAGAAATTGGGATGTGACATCATTAGTTAACCCAAATTTGTTTGGATAGGATGAATTCTCTAGAGTCCTTAACATTGAAAGTATTTTTATCTTTACAATTAGATTTGGATGTGTTTTTTCTGATAAAGATTATTCACCTTGGTGTTTATTTCATTTCCCCCACCACCCATTTCATATCTTCCTTGACAAGAAAGTTTTTTTCTAAATATTTTCCCAATTTCTAAATTCCCAATTCTTCTTCTCTTTTAGACTCGCTCATAATAATATTTTTTTAGTTCATCTATTGTTAAAATAGAAGTTAAATCTTTGAGTGGTTATGAGATACTTTAATAATCATTGCCTTATCTTTCTAAAATTTCCTTTGATTATGATTAAGACTCTAATTTTATTTTGCATTTTTTCGTGGAACATTTCCTTCCATTTTTTTATATTAAATCTCACTTTTTCCATTTTTGATTAAGGATTGTTATTTCTCTTTCATCAATGTTGTTTATGTTTGTGTTATTTTTCCATACTTGTTTGATAATCATTACCATATCTTTCTAAAATTTCATTTGATTATGATTAAGACTCTAATTCTATTTTTCATTTTTTTGTGGAATATTTCATTCCATCTTTTATATTAAATCTCACTTTTTCCATTTTTGACTAAGGATTGTTATTTCTCTTTCATCAATGTTGTTTATGTTTATCTTATTTTTCCATACTTGTTTGAGTATAGAGTTTTAATTTTCTTACATTTATTCCATTATTTTAGTATCATGTGTTATTGGTTTTATTTGTTTTGTTACTTTTCTTACTTAGGGTGAATTTGTTGAGTACGTCAGTCATTTAGTAGCCTTGGATTTTTAGTTACCCAAATTGCTCTCATTTTATCTATTATCCTTGGTATTTTGTTTATAAATTATCATTTGTCATCTCATCTTACCATTTTTCCAATTGAATTATTCAGTTATGTCAATGTTCATTTATTCTAATTTTACTATGTATGTTTGTTTTTTCTCTTTATCCTTGTATCGTTAAGGTTTGTGCAAATCAGTTAATACACTCTCCATAATCATGACTACAATACAATAGATAACCATTCAATGATAGATTTAATTCAAGGTATATACATGGCACTTTCAATTATTTTCAATAAATTTCTTATTTTCATTTCTTTTCTACTTTCTACTCAAATTTATTTGCTAAGCTTTGTGTGTTGTTATGCTCTTTCTTGAAGCACCATCCCATGTTACAATTGTGTGAAACATGATGAGATTAAAGTGGGGAATATGTATACATAGAATATTTTTTAAAACTTTATCATTTACTAATGTTTTAACTCTTCCAAGAACCTATCGAGTTTAAATCTCTCTAAGAACATGTCCTAAAGGGTACAATGATAAAGGTGTGGCAAACCATTGGTGCTTTGTAAGACTATTTATCAAATCTATCATTACTAAGCCTATTACAAATCTTTCTTATCTAAATCCCCAACAAATACAAACCTAGTTTACACATTTCCATAAGCATTTAACTTTTAAAATATACCCTAACTAAATACCCACTTTTCATATAAAGTTGGCTAGGTCGATCTTGTTAGAAAGGATTTATCACCCATTATAGAACTAAGTTGGCTTGGCTGACTTAGTTAAAGGATTAATAGTAACTTTATATAAGTAATAAGATCAAGGTGGCCAATATTTTCAATTAAAATTCTAAAAGGGTTAAGGCTTGTCCATTTCTATAAATACAAGGCTCATTTTAATCCAATAGAGAGAAACATTCATTTTTACATCATTACAATTTGTAATTCTATTAAATCTACATTTGAAGGACCCATTACTTAGTTTTTATTATAGATAAGAATACTTATCTTATGGGAAGTCTTGGATGCAAAGTGGGATTCTTTTAGTCTAGAGATTTTTTTTATATTATGATCCTTACAAAGCCACAACAACCTCTTAGAAAGTCCCATTTTTCAAGGAAGATATTGAGACTCAATAAGTTTTCCCAAGGTAAGTATTCATAATTATTTATATTTCATTTGATAGATAGATATTTTATAACTAATATTGTTATGAATGCATAACTCCTTGATTATATTATCTCTATGCTTAAACTTTGTATACATATAGGATTTTCTTTACTTTCCATATTCCATTTTAGGTGATTTAGGCCCCCATTTTACTACCATGATACCTTTATTGTCTATTTCGTGAACACTATACTAGTTTTATTTTGTGTACTTAGACCTAGATAGGGTTATTACATTGTTTCATTTGACTAGATGTTTTGGAACTCTCTCCTTTAGTGTTATGTGGTGATATCCCTTAGATAGGTTTAGAAAATCCAATTTGGACATGATATTGATATAAAAACACATTTTAATGGATGTTAGTTTATTACCTTGTCTAATATTAGATTTAGTAGGTTAGATAAGCTATGGATATATCTTAATATGTTGGATACAGATAGTGCATGTATTTTTTAATTATAGACCACATTTTTTTCTACATAAGTATTCATATCTATAGAGTAGTTCTAAGCTTGATTTATTAGACAGGATACCTCCTCATAGATTGAAACCAATCACCCTAGTAGGGGTGAATATGGTGTCTAAGATATTAGTTTCAATTTAATTTAGAAAACATTATGTGCATGCATGCACACACACACACATGTGTGTGTGTGTTTGTGTGTGACATTTTGGATCCATTTTATTCTTATGTGTGTATATTATGGTTAATGATTTTATATTGATTTTTAGTACCATTCCATGGTAGTATGATATTGTGAGGTATATTTCATTATTAAATTTATAAATGTGATCATTGATATGCCCTAAAATGAAAGTACGAATGATAAATTGTGAAATGCATTCAAAGTGTGAAATATAATACAATTAGATGGAACATATAAATGATAATAAAAATGTGACACTTAATATAAATAGATAAGAAATCTGTTAAGACAAAAAATGTTACAAAATAAAATAAAATAAATTTTTTAGAACTAAATAAATGCTTGTGTTAGAATTTCTCATTGGAATAACAAAACCATATATTATAAAAACTAATATTTCTTGAATGGTGTGGATTTAAGTTTGATAATAAGATATGACTATTTATAGGAATGAATAGTTGAATTTCTAAGGTGCTACAATCACAAATTAACAAAATTCTAGATAGATATAGAAAATAAGAGTCAAATATGAAGCATGACATAGAAAATGAATGTAAAGAAGGGAATACTGCAAGTAATATGTGTGAAAGGAAGGGAGTGAAGTGCCACAAAGGAAATGTGAAATCCTTAGTGGAGATAAGAAACTTTAATAAAGTGGGTAAGAGTAGGAGCTTTCATAATAAAAATGTTTTGAAAAACCTTTATTAGGTAGTCTCATGCTTGGGATAACTAATGAAGTACATAGATATATCTCATAAAGGATATGCATGAAAATTTAAAGGTGATTACATTCCAAATATATTTTACCCATTTCTTAAGATTTGTACACATGAAAAATACATGATAACCTTCATGCGCTTCACTTATTGAGGTATAGCTAAGATAAATGATGAAAGAATGATAGGTGGTCTACTAGTTTGGTCAGTTTGGTTGATTTAGTTAGGGGATTTGAATAGGAAGATTTGGTTGGTTGAGATGATTTTTTTGTATATGGTTCTAATTAGTGAGTGTTATAGGATGTTTGTGCCTGTACCAAAATATATAAACTTTATTAAAAAATGAATTGAGGGCATAATATTAATATGAAAAAATGTTTGAGGAATATTTATAATTAATGAGTATAAGATAATGAAGCTCTTGGTCTATAGTAGGTTATGCAAATCGGTTGAAATTGGGTTGGAGGAGTCTAACAATCTAGATTAATCTATCAGGTTGGGTTTTCTTAGACAATGTCATCCACAAAGCTAATGAAATATGATGAGGATAGGTTTGAGGATGAAAATGAAAGAATCCAATTTTCAAGTTATGGGCTTAATGGACTAAAAGATGGATTTTCCTTGCTAGTTGGGGTTTTTTCAGTCAGTTTTGATCATTAAAATAATCTAAATAGATAATGATGAGGTTTGGAAGAGGTTTAGATTGAAGTTATTGAATCCTAAGTTAAGATTCTATGTCACTTTGGTCATTTCTTGCTAGTATAGAGGCTAGTATTTTTGAAAACATTCCTACTTTTTGAAAATTAACTTGTTTAAGAAAAACCATTCAAAAAAGAGGAAAATGGTCATTGAAATCTTAGAAAGTGTTTATTTATTTATTCCTACATTTTTTAAGTATATAGACAGTTTTTTAATTCACAAAAATGTATACTTGTTTATTCTAGATTTGAGTATTTCATTTCACAAGATTTTTCTTGTCTTATTTCTATATGTAACAAGACATTTGAAATGAAAATATACTATTATTAGGATGGAAATTGTATTTATGAAAGTAAATAATGTAAAATATATATATATATATATATATATATATATATATATTCTAGAGTATTTATGCATGCAATGATTAAATAAATTAAATCTAAATCTAAATAATGTAGTTGCCTATTTTTGTTGGTTTTATAATTTTATAAGTACAAAAATTTATCTAAGTTTTCTAAAATAAATGTTTAGATTTATTGTTTTGATGTGAATGGAATGAAAATATAATATATGTTTTAAAAATTAGACATTCAAGTAAAAAATAAACCTATAGTTTGTTTAAATCTATTTGGGTCTTATATAGAAACATATTAAGAAAATAAAAATATTTAAATGCAAGTTGATAATATTCATAATTTAGTAATATATGCCAAATATTTATAATTTACCTATTTACGCATGTAATAAATACAATAAAACACTAGGAAATAAAGGGATAAAGAGAGTATATATTATTTCATATTCTACCTTAGAATGTGATAGTTATATAGAATCATCTCATGATAGTGAACAAGCTCAGGGATTTGCTCACTTTGTGTTTTAACTATTTTTGCCTCCTAGAATTTTGTGTCAGGTTCATGACAATAACACCAACATAGATGTATATGTTATATGAAAGTGTCTAGTTTAAAATGTGTATATAAATGAATCCAATATTTATTAAAGTTATACTATCACTTATATATCTGTTTGGTCTTTCAAAATGCATCACTATGTACATTGAGTTTAACCAATAAGTAAAACCCTAGATCTCTTAGCATAGATCTAAAATTTGGGTAAAAGGGGTTAGCACATGAGTCGATTTGACCCTCACAACCCATGTTATTTCTAAGTGCTACTTATATAACAATATACTATAAAGAGTGCCTCAAATTCACATATTGTACTCGCTCTTAGGTATGTGTATGGAATGTTGAGCATGCAAATATATTCTCTTTATCCTATTCTAACCCTTGGTTTAAGTAATGCATGTGTAGATTGGCCTTTTGAATGCTTCAAACTTTCAGTTCCAATAATGTGATGTAATTTTATATCCTAGAATATAAATTATTTTTTAGATTTATAAACTTCTTTAATAGTGTCTAATGATATAAATAAAACCTCAACTTTGTATATATAGGGATATCTTGATTTTGAATTTGGATCTAGTGGCAAGTGAAAATATGAAAATAGAAAAAAATATATGGGTATAAACAAATTGTCACAATGTGAAAAGTTTGTAAGACACTCAAAATATAAGTCTAGACCCTTGTGTGGAGGTATCACCTTCATCAATGTTGGTGTCTAATCCACACACATGTGTTTATAGGGAAAAAAATATAGAGATAAAAAAACATAGGCAAAAATCCCTAGTATACATTGATAAAAAGGCAATTTGGCAACATATAATCCCAAAGGGGTAGTTAAATTAAGTGAAATACGATGGAACATAAGAGGCCCATATGATACTACACCACTAGATGTTTAAATTTCTCTCAAGAGACATAGACATGAAAAGGGATATGAAACCATACTATGAAATTGCACTTGTACTAAATATGTGTATTAATATTTTTCCCTGCCTTAATTTAAAAATGCATGAAACTTAAATTACGATTTTAAAGGAAATGAAAATGTGTACCTTGGTGTGTACAACACACCTTGTCTTTACTCGAGCTCTTTTTAAAACCTTTTTTTTAATGTTTTCCATCTACCAAAATCATGTAATAATTCAACTAATGTATATAATATATAGATCATCAATAATATAATGTAAAATAAAGAAAGAGTATGGATAGAATAAACCTATGTGTTTATCATGTAGTGGCATGGAGACTGTAGAAGCATAAGGTAAATTTAGGCCTTATCCAAATTCTAACCAACAAGATGAATGATTTCAAAAGTGGTCAAATGGGTTATACCATGATGGTGTTTTATCTAAATCAAGGATATTTGAAAGGTGATCAATCCCCCAACCTAGTATAGGAAGAGTGGTGCTACAACTATTTATCATATTTCATCTCAACCAACATAACTGGAGTGTAAACATATAAAAATATAGCCTACCATAGGATGAGTGATTCAATCAAGCCCATCATATAAATATAGTGGGATTGAATGATTTGTTCAATTTAATCTATAAATAAAACCAACTATTGTAGGTAGATAAGTCTCAATGATAGTCTATAAAAGTTTATCTTGCATATGATAACAATCCATAATATTATTTGATATCTAAAAAATAATTTGATTTTATAATTTAAGGTCATATGCACCTCATATATGTCTCAAGCTGAAACATGGCTATAACACTGGTACCAATGTATATAATGCTACTACAAATGTGAATATGAATAATATAATTCTAAAATTTGTCTAATTTTCAAAATTTACAAGTGTGGAAGACACATTCCCATGACATGTTCCCACTAAATCAAAAGAATCTAAAATATAGTGTAAGTGTGGACAACATGTTTTTGTAACATGCCCCACTATAGTTTGGAGATGTTGAGTTCTGAATAAGTGTTGAGGTCATGACTTTTGGGCATACCCCCATTGAAATCTAAAATTGTGGAGGTGTGGAGGTCATGATTCTATGACATGCCTCCATTATAATTTAGTGATACACCATTAACCTATATTATGTATAGGGATATGTGTGGCTGAATTATGACCTACACACCTTCATATTAGCTTGTTGCATTTCTTGATGTTCTTAGTATGGTCAGCCTATGGAATAATCATGGCTAAGTAGAGTATATATAGGAGGTAGTGGTTATTATTTAATGATATATTGTGATTTATTTTTTTTTTGAATTATTGTGGAGGTTTCCCCATTGAAGTGGCATAGTCATAATATTCAAGTGTTCAACCTTTTTCCCAATTATTGTTGTAAATCTACTTATTCTTGTCTTAATTCTATAATATATAATTATTTATAATAGTAAGCATTTTTGGGGAAATTTTTTCATCATTATGAATAAAAGCAGTAGTTGGATTCATCTTGGTGAGATAATTATAATGGTGTATTCCACTGTTACATGTTTTTGGGGGTTGAAACCCTCCTAGAGTTTGTGCATGGCTAGTTTTAATACTCACAAATCTAGGAAAGGGAAAGCCACTCTAAAAACTCCTCAAAAGAATGATATGAAGTATGTAACTTTTGATATATATATTTTAGAGGAAGTTCAACAACTTAAGTTAGAGTTGAAAGGCATGGTAAAAAGGATGATTTTGATACAGTTCAATGGGACATTACAGGGTTGAAAGGGGGTCTAAATAGTGTGATGGATAAATTACAACAAATATCTAGGTTATTAGTCAAATTATAAAATTAGCCACTGTAAAATAACCCTTCACCACTTTAGTTTGGTTTTACTCTAAACAATACAAACACTAATTTTGTCCCTAAGCTGATATTGCCAAAAGTGGACCTGTGCAAGTTTTATTTTAATGATTTACTCACCTGGCTCATTCAAATTAAAAATTTTCTTGATCTAAATTAGGATCCATGTTTGAAAAACATGGTTGTGGCCTCTTTATATCTAGAACTTGATATATTCATTTGGTATCACTGGTTATGTACTCAAAATTAGAAAAGGGTGTCCCAATTTCATAGTCAATATTTTCTAAGGATTTGCATCTCTAATATTGCAATAATATTTATGAAAACTACTTCAGTTAAATATTCGTGCTGTGTCAAACTAGGATTGTCAAGTACTACATTCATCAATTTTACAATCTCTCCTTGTGTATGGTATGCATCATTAAAGAAAATTTAATTGAACTATTTTTTGGTGGCCTCAAAGATAACATCCCATTGGAGGTTCCTATGTTTCATCCTAATACTATATTTGAAGCCATACCATGGGCATACATGTATAAGGAAAAAGACTTGATTAGATGAAGACCTTTCACTAATGTGTGTGAATTTACCTTCCAAACACCATCATTCAAGTATCCTACCATATTGACACCTCAACAAGTGGAATAAAATCATAAAAAAGGCTTGTGTTTTAGCTGCGATAGCAAATAGAGAAAAAAAATTGATGTGTTAAAAATAATTTATTTTAAATTGATGATGCCAATGAGGATGAATAAGATGAGGAGGATTCAAGGGTAGGTTTGGAAGAACCTAAGAATTAATCTAAATATTCTCAACCTACTATTTACTATTATGCACTTTTAGGCATTAGTACTCCTCAAACTCTTAAGGTGGTTGGTTTCCTAAAGAAACAATATGTGACTAAGTTAATTGACTCTAGGAGTACACATAACTTCATCAATAGTAAGATGGATAATCATTTGAATTGTTTCATTTACTTAGCTTTATATTTTTAGGTCATGATTTTATATGGTTTTACATTTAAATATTTTCAAAAATTCCATAGTATTAAGCTTGTTATGGAAGAATATTTGTTAGATTCCCCTTTATTTTATATTCCCATGGTAGGAACTAACATTATTTTAGGTGTTGTGGCTCACCACTTTGGGCACTATGTAGATAAATTTCCATGAACTATTCATGTGGTTCTATTTATAGGATAGGACCTTTGAACTAAATGGATTATGGGCTAAATATCCATAATTGTTTAGTTCCCACTAGACAATGAAGATTTTTAGAAAATGTCTAGATGGCTTTATGAAAAAATTATTTCCATAGAGGTTAAACCAACCAAAGAGTCTACACATATTTACTGTATAGGATGTTGGATTCCCATTCTATTATTTTTGGTGACATGCCAAAAGGACTTCCTCTAATTCCTGCACATGATCATGCCGTCAGACTCATTCCAGGAAGTACACCACCTAATATCATACCCTATAGGTATCATTATGCCTAGAAGAGATAAATTGAAAATATGGTATAAGAGATGTTGGAGGTAGTAATCATTCAACATGGTCAAACTAAATATTCCTCCTTGGTGTTCATGGTGTAGAACAAGGATCATAGTTAGAGGATGTGCCCAGACTATAGATAACTCAATAAGTACACCATCCAAGATAAGTTTCCTATTCTAGTAATTATTGATTTTTTAGATGAATTACATGGTGATATTTATTTTACCAAGTTATACCTTTACTCTAGGTATCATCAGATTCACATCCATGATGAGGACATACCTAGACAATCTTTCAAAACTCATGAAGGTCATTATGAATTTATGGTCATGCCTTTTGGCCTCAAAAATTCACCATTTACATTTCAGATTTTGATGAATATTTTTTAGGACATTTTTGATAAATCCTGTATTGGTGTTTTTTGATGATATCCTCATCTACATCAAAAATTAGGAAGACCATTTAAAGAATGTAAAACAAGTACCTTTAGTTTTAGAAGAACATTAGCTTTATGATAAACCTTTCAAATGTGTTTTTGGTGTCCAAGAGGTGGATTACTTGGGTCATATTATTTCACATGAAGGATTAAAAGTTGACCCTAAGAAGATCCATGTGATGGAGTGATAGGGTCTCAACACCCTCAATAACATCTGATGATTTTTGGGGTTAACTAGTTACTAACTCAAGTTTATCAAACAACATAGTGGCATTATATCCCCACTCACCTCTTTGTTGAAGAAAGACTCCTTCTAGTGGATTGATTCAACTACCAAGTATTTTGAATAGTTGAAAACGGAAATGTACACAACTCTAGTTTTGGCTACTATTGATTTTTCAAAATATTTTGTTGTAGACTGTGATGCATCAAGGTATGATATGAAGGCTATACTCATGAAAGAAGGTAGACCACTAAAATTTTAAATTCCCCAACTAAATTTTAAAAATATGATAAAACCAATATATGAAAAAGAGATGATGGCTATTATGAATGTAGTGAAGTAATGGATACCTTATATGATGGGTCATCACTTTTAGGTAAAGATTGATCATGATTACGTCAAATAGTTTTTGGAACAATGATTATCATTTGAAGAACAATAGAAATGGGTGACTAACATGTTAGGCTATGATTTTGAAATAGTGTATGAGAAAGGCAAAGAGAATTTTGTTGCAAATGCCCTCTCCCAATGGTACAAATATATTAAGGTATTGTTATGTGCCATGACCATGTGGAAGGTAGATTAACTAGAGGAAACAAGATTAAAATGGGAGACTGACAGTGATACCAAGGATTTGATTCAAAATATTCATTAGGATTTTAGAGAATATGAAAAAATTATATGGAAAGAGAATACATTATGGTATGAAGATAGATTATATTTCTATAAGCATTCTCTCCTCAGATATAAAATTCATTAGGACTTTTATGCCTCTCCACTAGGAGGTCACTCCATATTTTAAAAACATATAATAGAATCAAGTAAGAATTATTTTGGGAAGGACTCAAGGGGATGTATATAAAAATGTGACTAAATGCATGGTTTGCAAAAAAAATAAAGGTGAAACCTTTAAGACCCCAAGTCTTTTGTAGCCTTTATCCATCCCTAGCTAACATTGGGAATAGGTTTCTATGGACTTCATTCTAAGGAGACCATAGTTTGAGGGTAAAATTTTTATCATGGTATTTGTGTATCCAATTATCAAATATGATTATTTTTATTCCTTATCACACCCATAATTTTCAAGTACAATATCTTATGATTTTATTAATACATTTCAAAAATTGCATGGTAATCCAAAGGTCATATGAGTGATCGATATAAAAAATTTATTAGTAATTTTTGGACTAAATTATTTGCATGTTTGGGTACCTATTTGGTTCATATCTCATCCTATCATACTCAATCTAATGTACAAACAAAGGTAGTCAAAAAATGTCTCAAAGGGTATTTTCATTATTTTTTTTGACAAATGAACAAATGGATTAATTTGATACCATTTGTTGAATAGTGGTATAACACTTATTTTCACACTTCTTCCAAGGTATCTATCTACCTTTTTGGTATTGTATGGGTATCAACCCCCATCCATTACTTTAGATTTGATAATGTATCCTAAGGTTTGAGCTACTGAGGAACACATTCACCATCAATAGGAGGTGCTAGCTAGTTTTTAAGAGAATTTAGCAATGGAACAAAATAAAATGAAGTAACAAGTAGATCAAAACCATATTGAGTGGCATTTTATCATAGGTGATCAAGTATTTTTGATTTTTCAAAAATATAATCATGAATCTAAAGTAATGAAAAAGGATAACAAGTTGTCACCTTAGTAATATAACCTTACTAGATCCTTTAGAAAATTGGTAGTGTGCCTTACAAGCTAGAATTATCCTCATCCACTTGCATAGATTGGGTATTCCATGTATCTTTCTTGAATAAATAAATTGGACATATATTTTCAACTGAAACTGAGTTGCCTAATTTTGATGAAGAATGCCAAGTCATTATAGAGCTTGCAGATATCATTCACATGTGCTCTAAGAAATTATAGACCATAGCCATTAAGTAATATTTGATCAAATAGAAGAACTTGTATTTTGAAGATGAAACATGTGAGGATAAATCATTCCTATAACAACATCCCATTTTGATTCAACATTGAGTACAATGTTTTTTAATGGGAGGGGAACACATCTCCCTTGACCTATTGTACATATAGTGATATGTGTGGCCTACTTGTGGCTTACACACATTCATACTAGCTTCTTGCATTTGTCAATCTTCTTAGTATGGTAATCCTATGGAATAAATAGGGCTAAATAGAGTATATATATGAGGCAGTGGTTAGCACTTTATGATAAATTATGAATTTTGTTCTTATTGAATATTGTGGAGTTTTCCCCCTCAAAGTGTCTCAATCATAATATTCAAGTATTTTTCTATTTTGTCAATTTTTGTTATGGATATGCTTATTATACTCTTAATTTTGTGATATATAATTCTATTGTTTCAAATAATCTAATTAATTTCCTTACATTTAGAGATGTCAAGTACAGAATAAATGTGGACCTCATGCATTTTTGACATGCCCCCACTAAAATTTAAAACTATAAAGATGGGAATCCATTCCCCTATGATATTCCCACACTATAATCTAGAGATGTTAAGTACTGAATATGTGTGGAGATCATGACTTTTTGGCATGCCCCCACTAAACTTAGAAATCATGAAGATGTGAAGTATATGCCTCTATGGCATGATCTAAATGATGTGCCCCCTTTTGATGTGATGGGGATATAATCTATTATCCACCACACCATAAAAGGATAAAGTGGTTATGATGTATATATATCAAGTGTGGCAAATTTCAGTTCATATTCGATGATTTAAAATAGTAATTTTGTAAGAAAATGTAATATTGATTTAATAGTATTTATAAATATGAATGATGTTTGGGTATTATAAAAATAATTTTGGTGGTCTTTTATTTGTCCCAAAAATTGACAAAATTTATGTAATATAGACGAGTGCATTATTTATATCTTAACATAAATTGTGATTTTTTATTCATACCATCGAAACTCAAGATATGGGGCTTTGAAGATTTTGTATAAGTTCATATTAAGATTTTTGAATAGAAATTTCATTTCATTTGTATTTTTAGGCTTTAAATTTTGAACTCTAGAGATAATTTTACAATTTGGTGAAAGAAATCTTCACGACCACTATGATTTAACATACTTTAAACAACCCTAGTTGTCAATAATTTTGATGAACTGGTAATAATGTTTATTTGTGATTTAGTTACAATTTTGAATTTTACATTTTTTTGTAAATTTAGTAAAAAATTTGATTTTCATGGGACAACAAGCACTTCCATGAGGATTTTTAGATAGTACCATCAAAACCTCAATAATAGTGTCCAATTTTGGATGGAATTATCCAACATATGTGACCTAAATCAATGGTAGTGTCCAATGCTATTATGCATTTTTGTTTCTATTTTTTTGCCTACATAATATGATTTTACTATTTATATATAATGAATAATGTTTATTTTTACCCATTATTGTTTATAATAGGACTTACATATATGAGAGTTTTCATATGGGAGGTATTTTTATAGTCTGGTGGAGTTAGGTTTGTATGATATCAAATGGGTTGTGATAGATTAGGTTGGATTTGGATAGGTGGCCTAATTAGGGTATATTCCATATGATATCCACCTTATTATGAATTTAGCTAAAAGGTGCAATCCAAATACTTATACTTTATAACTCCTAACAGGGAGATGTCAGTTACATTAGAGGAGGTTTATTATATTTTTTGATGGTTGATTAGGGGTGAGATTATATAGATTGTTGGCGATGGTATCCATGGCTATATTCATTGGTCGTATTATTATTTCACTAGGTAGTAGGCCATATATACAAATCCAAGTAACATGATATGATTATCTAGTATTATTATAGGTGATGTTCTGTGACTACAAAAATTTATTTATGTCATGTTAGATTCATTTGTAGTGGTAGAGGGTGGTACTATAAAACTTTCATATCATATGTAATAGATCATTTAAAATATCAAGGAGGATACTAGATATTTTTGGGGTTACACAATGTTATCTAATTTTTATAGATATTTGTATAGATTTTGTTTGGAGAGTCATGGTGGTGATATTAGATCTGCTACCTTGTTACATGTTTGGGCCTATGAGTATATTATAATAGTACATATAGTTGAAGGATCCATAGTAGGATGGACCCATCCTTGGACATAGTTAAAGTAGTGGGTACTCCTTCATAGTAGATTACATATCATGATGGATTATCATACCATTTTAGATAAATTGACCTCAGATTAGATTATGTGGCATCCATAAAATATATTCCTAGGTGGCCCAAGGATGGGCATGATCTATTGAAATACTATTTCAACATGTGGTTGATTGACCAATTTACTAATATTTATAATTTGTTTCAATATGATATCATACTTTGGTATCTCATCATAGAGTAGGGGGTTCCATCATTTCCATTTCCATGGCATCAAATAGTTATAAATGTGTATTGGTTCAATGGTAAACCAACATCGATACCTATGAACCTAACCCCTTGACCAAGGAATGAGAGAGATCACATTGTTCCTTTAGTTGCAAGAGATTATGCGAGATGCACATATGCTTATATGTAGTGGTGGATAGGTGATAGTTGGCCCTTATTGTTTCTATTTATAGTCACCCGACTTGGTGACATTCCTATAACATATGAATTGCAGGAAGAGATGGATATGGTGGAGCACCCATGGGACCACAACCCCTATATGAGGTGACCATTAGAGCCACATGTAAGTATCATATTTTGATTTATATTTGACTGATATAGAATTTTATATCATAAAATTAGTTCATTTTTATCTTTTTTTGATTGACTATAGGTAATCAAGAGTTATCTATTGTGGTAGATCATGCAGTGCAGGGCCTACCACATAGTATGCCCATGGATATTTTTTGAGAGTGTTAGAGTAGGGGTTATTTATTTTACATTTTTTTTTATTATGGTATTTTCCCCTCAGTTGGATTTTTCCTACTTTCATGGAAAAGCTTCCTTAGGTGTACAATTTTACTGGATGAATAAGAAGTAACTACCTTGATTGACTATTTTGGGTATGGGATTTACTCCTCTATTCTTGGATTTGTTGACCACATTTTTTGGAGGAATTACTATTTTATTCTGAGAGTATTTCACCACATTTATGGAAGAGTTACTTAGAAATGTCCTATATGTTCACCTCACATTTTTTAGCTTTTTTTAATGAAATATTAGTATTTAGTATCCTATTTTATTTTGTGTAATATTCTAACATATTGGTTTCATTTACTTTAAGCTACACTATGGTGTGCACCTAACTAGTTTGTGTGATCACTCTAATCATGAATTTGACTTACCCAAACCTTGTAATCAACCTTGACATGGTATCAAATCCACCGCAATAATCATGTGCCTAGTTTTTTAACTATTGTAAGTGTTATTTTGAAATATTGAGATTGTTTTTAGTTTATTTTGAGGTAGTTTTTAGAGGGTTTACAAAAACATTTATGTGATTTTTTTAAATCTCAAAAAACATAGGAGTATTATTTGGTACATTTTACTAAATCTAGGATTATTGTTATTATTAGTGGTGACATTGTTATTTTTTATGTGTAACATAGTTCATGACTTTTGGTGGGGTTACATGGCTTGGTCTCAGACCTACAACCCTTCACTATAGTTCCACAACCTCAAATAACTTCCTTGCATGACCTTGAGACTCTTGCATAAGTTTTATTACCTTGGATGACCACCATGGGTTGAGTCAAACCCAAAAAAACTAAGAGGGTAATTTTTTTCATATAATGGAATTTTTTCTACCATACCTTGATCTCTATCACATGGTTGTTCCAAGGAAATATTTGTTTTTATATAGAGGTCTAAGAGACATTGGAAACATTGTTCAAACCTAAAGCTCATCACTTAAAATCACATTGGATCAAATAGGATTATCTAATATTTCAATACCACCATCTCCCTTTTCTAATATATGCACTCCTCCATTAATTTATAAAATTTAAAATTACCTATTACATTTAATTCATGGTTTTTCTCAATCCTTTTTCAAAACTAATATTTTCACTAAACCGTTATTTAAAAATTCCAAAACCACTTTTCAAAGTAAATATGGTATTTACTTTGGGTGGGAAAATTTTATTTCAAATAAAACCACTTGGGCACCTCTTCAAGGTTTTTGAATTAAACGAAGTCCTTTGAATAGTATAAACTCAATTTACTTTTCCATATCTATTAATATCAATGCACTGATATTAAATACTAATTTTTAAAGTATTTATTTAAAAATAAAGGGACATAATTTATTGTGGATGGGTTTATATTGAGGGGTGTTTATATATATATATATATATATATATATATATATATATATATATATATATATATATATATATATATATATATATATATATATATATATAAACACAAATTATATATTTTGATATTTTTAAAGAAGACAGTATTTTTGTAAAACTCTTCATATTTTCGCTTGTTAAACACTAAAGGGTGAGGTTCGGTTTGGTAGGTGGCCAAACCCCTTCACATTCAAAAAAATTATTTTCCCTTATCTATTTTTCTCACTTTGTGTACTCTTATTTGACACATTATTAGTTTATATCGACATCCTTGTTTTATCTTGAAAAATGCATATTTTTGACATTTTCACTAGTTACTCTAGATGCATTCTCGATTGTGTCTGATGTCCTTTAAGTGTGAATTATTTAAAACATTAAGGGGGTTTCATCATTTCATAGTTCAAGGGGGTATGCTTTGTTTTATGTGTCATTTTTCATTATGTTCACATTATCTATTATTTTCAAAAACAATAACCACTATACTTAATTTATGTACAAAATGGATACAAGTGCAATTAACCCTCTAACACTATTTAATTATCATGAATGGAAAATTAAAATAAACACTATTCTAAGGGGAAAAGGTTTGTATTAAATTACAATGGGGTTAGAAACTCAACCAACTATAGATACATAAAAAGTTAAGTGATATAATCATTGTGATGGAGGATATGGGTTTCTATGTCTTTATGTGTCTCTTTATCTCCTCTTTCATATAGAACCTACCAATTTATCCAATGAAGTGTGGACCATTTTGGAAAAGCTCTTTAGGAATCAATATGTGATCGTAGGTCACAAAATATAAAATTAACTTATCAACCTAATTCATAAAAACTTTGAAACCCTTTAGGATTTATTCATGAAGCTCAAGTCTTTGATATTACAGTTCAAATAATGTGGAACAGAGAAAAAATATGAACTTATTCTTTCTATAGTCTCTAAGCTAGGTCTTGATTACTCAATCTTTGTCCCTACTTTCCATGCCACTAAAAGTGATTTAATAACTACATAGAAAATGCCTTATTTAGATTAATTTATTTCCAACTTGAATCAAAAGTAATATAAGTTAATACAAATGTGCACAATGAAGTCCTCAAAATCTCAAGTCCTAATTGATGGGAATGGGAAAGAAAATACTTCAAACAAAGAGAAAAATAAAAATAACCAGGATCAAGAGAATAATAAAGAATCAAAATCTACCAAAACAACCATTGAAACTTCCTCTTCTAATGATAAACCTAAGAAATAGAAGGTTAAGTTTTCATGTTGTAATAGAAATGGGAATGATGAACACGTGCATCAAGAAACAAATTCATCACCTATCTCATATTCTAGAGAAGAACAACATAGGTGTTCTTGAGTCTATTAAGAATAAGTCATCAAGTCAAGATTCTTCTAAGGTAAAAGGCAAATATAAGGAGAAATAAATTTTTAAATCTCTTTTAGTAGTTTTATCTCTAACCTCGTCATGTTTTTTTTACTCAGGTGCTTCCCACGACTTAGTCTCTTCACAAGTTCATTTTTATTCCTTAGAGCCTTGTAGCATGTATTATATCACTTTGGGTGATGACACTTCAGTAGAAGTTGTAGGGAGAGGGTTTATTGAAATTAAATAATGTTCTGAGTGTTCCATCACTTTCAACTAATATCCTATTAGTGTACCAAATCACTCACATCTATAAGGAAATGAGGATAGAGAGTTCATTAGATTTAGTCATAATAAGAGAGTTGCATAATGATTTTATTGTCAGTGGGTAGGTAAGATAACTAATCTAAGTTATATACCTTCTCACAATTTTACCTAATTATTCTCTAACTACATTGATTCACTCTAAATAATTGTTGCCTTGTTATTAGGTTGAAGCCATTAATTTTTCCTACTACATTAGGAATAGGGTTACTCACAAAGATTGAAAAGGTATAACTCCCTTTGATGTTTGGTACAATAGGAAACCTGCAGTTGATCACTTTAGTTTTTTTCATATCTCTAGCAATGGAAATACATACTTAAGACTATGGAACCTTAAAATAAGTCTTGCACCTTCATAGGTTATCCAAATGGTGTCAAGGGGTACTCATTTATTCATTCAGACACACATGAGTTATTCATGAAGAGAAGTGTTCATTTTCAAGAGAGTCCCATAGACTCAATTAAGAACACTTATCCCACTTAATTGGAATCACTTGGATTCAATTTAGATGAGTCAAATTAGCCTAAGAACATTCCATAATTTGAGGATAATTATTCTAGTTTTGATAGTGAGATTAGTGATGGGGAATTATCTTCATCCACATCTAGCCACACTTTGGAGGATGATGTTTATCTACCTAACTCATTCAATTCTAGTCCTCTTTTGGATAGGAAAACACTATAGAGTGTAATCAAATGGGTTGGGGATCCTTCAAATGAAATGTAGACACATTCAAAGTTTCAAAGTGGTTAACTTTCTTTATATGACTCTACCTCATATCCATAGAATTTTAGAGAGGCATAAGGTATTCTTAAGTGGGATTATGCCTTGCATAAGGGAATATAGTTCCTTAATTATAAATCACACTTGGGACTTGACATATATTTCTAAGGGGAAAAATATGGTTTAATGTAGATGGATATAGTAGAGCAAGTATACATAAGATGGGTTTGCTAAAAAATTCAAGGTATGGTTGGTCATAAATGGTTTCTCACAAGTGGCTAACATTGACTACATAGAGACGTTTTCACTAGTCACCAAAAAAAATCCATTACACTCACACTTATTATTATTGTATCCAATCATTGGGATGTTCATCAAATGGATGTGAAGAGTTCATTTCTTCATGGTGATCTTGAGGAGGACATTTATATGGAGTAGCCTCCTATATTTGTTAAGGAGTTTTTCCTATATGTAAACTCCTAATATATAAATGTGTGTGTGTGTGTGTGTGTATGTGTGTGTGTGTGGCCTAAAATAGTCCCCTCAGGCTTGGTATGTCAAGATGGATTAGTTACTTCTTACATTAGGACTCACTATATTTCAATCAGATCTGAATGTTTATCTCTTTTGGTAGGATGATTTGCTCTTGATTATAGTTCTTTATGTTGATCATATTTTGATCATTGGTAGTTCTTTTTCATCCATTGCAACAATGAAAAGGGGTCTTTAGGATAGATTTTACACTTAGGCTTATTATATCACTTCATTATGATTCAAATTTCTTAGTATGACTCAAGGGTCACTCTTTCACAACCTAAGTATGATCTCAATCTACTTTTTTTGTTTTACATGGTTTATTGTAAGCCAACTATGACTCCCTTTATATATAGAGTCAAACTTGAGGTAGATTATACTTACCCTTTGGTGGATTCCACCTTGTATTAAACAATTATGTTCAACCTTATCTACTTGACACATACTAAACCTGACATATCATTGTAGTGGGCCTACTCTCTAGATTCATATAGGAACTCCATAAGTTGCATTGGAAATTAGTTAAGAGGATATTGCACTACATTCAATGCACACATATTAAGGACTCACTATAGAGTTAAAACTAACATGAAATTTATTATATATACTAAATCATACTGGGCTAGCAATATCTATAATTCTAAGTCTACTTCATGTTACAATTTTTCCATTGGTTTAGGTTTGATTAGTTGATCAAGAAAGAAAAAGAATGATATTGATTTATCATATACTAAGGCATAGTATGGGGGGTTATCAGTTATACCATTGAGTCTATATGGATTTATAGGATTTTCATAGAGTTTGGTATAATGTTTAGATTACCTACCATCATCTATTGTGACAACTAGAACACTTTTCATATGTTTAGGAATCCAATCTAACATCAGTGGATGAAAAACATAGAGGTTCACATACAATTCATCATAGATATCATTCTTGAGGACATAATTGATCTTAAATATTTTTTTAAGATAGATTAAACAAAACACATCTTCACCAAAAATTTCATGGTGAGCAAATATCTTCACTTGAAAACTCTTTTTTAGGTTCAAGATGCTACAACATCATCTTCTAGGGGAGGATTTTAGCCTCTTATTTTATGTCTCTTTTTTTTTCAAGGTGGGGGGGGGGGTGAGTGGGGGGATGTTTTTTCCTTTAGGTTTTCTCACTTTTTTTAATTTATGATATATTTATTTGTACATGGGTATCTCATCAAACCCTTTTTTGGGATATTTTTTTCATATTTTCCATCTAGGTTGTGTTTATGGGAGGTGTTAAAGTAGAGGTTATTTATTTTCCTATATTTTTTTATTATGAGGTTTTCCCCCTCACTTAGAGTTTTCTTAGTTTCATGGAGAAGCTTGATTAGGTATACAATTTGACAAGATTACTAAGAAGTAACTCCCTTGATCGATTATTCTACATATGTGAGTTACTCCTCTACTCTTGGCTTTATTGACCACATTTTGTGGAGAAATTACTATTCTATTCTAGGGATATTTGACTACCTTTTGTGGAAGAATTATTGTTATATTTTGAGGGTATATGACTACCTTCTATGGGGTAATTAGTATTTTATTCTAAGTATATTTTAATACCTTTTGTGGAAGAGTTACTTAGCACTCTCCTATATGTACACCTCAATTTTTTGAGATTTTCTTAATGAAAGATTGTAATTTTGGCTCATATTTTTTCTTGTGCAATATTCTTGTATATTAGTTTCATTTTTTTTTATCTACATTATGGTGTGTACATACTTGGTTTATGTGATGACTCTACTCATGTATTCAACTTACCCAGACCTTGCACTCAACCCTAATAGAGAGGGGTTTATAGAGAGAGTTTGGGACATTATAGGTTTCTATGCACCCCTATTTGATCTTATGGTTAGAGTATTGTCTACATAGCATAGTGTAACCATGAAACATGAATCATTTCATGTAGAGATTGATAGGTAAGACATCCTAAAATGTAATGCTGTTGAGATTATGTAAGTGTTTATTGATCAGTATGACACCCTAAAATATGAGCATGATGATACTACATTGACTAGGGTAATTTAAGGAGAGGGGACATGAGTTACCTCCATCATGTAGTCCATAGTAGTATCTAGGTGTATCTTCATTAAGATATACTAGATAGGTTGACATAGATAGTGATGATCATTATACACCTAGGTATATGCCCCCAACATATAATTAATTGTTTATATTGTATAAATTTTATACCTTCTGATTTATATGTGATAATATTTTCATCATGTATTTGGTTTTGTATGGGTATGTGATTTATTTGAATTTGTTTGTTTAATTAATATTTAGATATGTTAAGTTTTCATAGTGGTATAAAAATTTTCAATTTAATGAAATTGGCAATCCAATGAAATATGAAGCAATCATTGTATGAAATGAAAACTAGTTGGAAATAATAAAGATCAACTATAGAGATCATCTATTAATGGAACTATTGGGTTTTTTTTATATCACTATAAGTGACGTATCTATAAAAATATCCTTTGTATCTATACATTAACGTTTAGGTGCCCAAATATGTTGTATAGGTATGTTTCCTCCACATGTACCTTTATTGATAACTCAATCAAATAATGGTTACTTGGTAGTATTAGTGTGGACAAGATCAGTTTTGGTAGAGGGGTATACTATGATAAGTCCTTATACTAGTGGTTACATTATATGAAAGTTGATGGACCATGCATTCCTTGAGAGGAGAAACATGAGATGTATAAACCCTCTTAGAATAACCTATAGAATAAGAATTGAAAATAGATATAGATGTGTCGTTATGAAATGCAATGAGTCCCCAATCTACCAATTGTGTAAACTTTTCCTTGAGATCAAAATAATCATTGTCTTGGTGCTTGTTTATACCATGGTAAGTGAAAAAGGGTTTTCTTTATACCTTTTCAAATTTGTGTGGTGGATGTTGGTAATTATGATTAATTTTCATCATCCATTCATCTAATAGTGTATATAAACTATCATGTGGTCTATTTCAAAAATAATCAAATTAAATTGGTTTCCTTTTTCTAGCTATATATGGTTTAACTATAGTTAGTATTTTGTGAGAATGTTTCATTCCTTTGTTCAATACCTTTATTGTTTGTTCTTTTGTATATATTAGTGATTTTGAATAAGGTTTTAGAAGTGGTTCATGACCATCCTTAGTTTGTATGCTTATTTATAAGACATTATTTGTACCATGCTTGTGTTTAGGTCAATAGATAGATAATTTAGTTTTGGTATTTGTTAAGGCACATGCATATTTTTTCACATCCCAAAATAATATTTTGAATGAAGCAAAGGGCTTGTGGAATGCTCTTTCTCTAAGTGGAGAAAGAAGATGCCTACTAAATATAAATTTCACTTAAAAATTCAAGGGGATATAATTTAATGAGTAAAAGGTATATTTAAATATGATATCATACTCTTGAATGGATTCATCCTCATTTTAGATTAATATTGAAAATGTTCTAATGGAAACTTAGGTAAAGAATATTTATGAAATTTGAAAATGAATACATCTTCTAATTTTAAAATCTTGCTAAGGAATTATTTGGGAGGATATAAAATAAATTAATATCATCTTGATCTAAACATTGATGGAAATATTTTAATTGGAAGCATTCATATTTATCTGAATGCGTAAAGGAATGAATGTATTATTCCAAATGAGTAGCATGGTCCCAGACCATTGAAGGAATAAAACATAGGCATGATAAATTATAAAGATAAGGATATTCAAAAATATCTCTAGTAGGAGGTTGATCCTCTAATATATTATCTTAAAATTTAGCCTTATGAGAATAAACTTACAACTTGAGATTTTTTTATTGTTGTTGAGTATCTCCCATGGTGGTCATGATAGATACATATCACAAGGAGAGTTTGGTAAATGGGCTGAATATTTACTCAATGGTTGTAAATTTAAATGACAT